>BCLH01003219.1:15059-35977 GCA_001602315.1 Zoysia pacifica
CGCCGCGCTCCCTGCGCCCTGCGCCATCCGCCGCGCCGTGCAGCCTGGTCCACTCCACTGCGCTGCTGTCCCTGCGCCCTGCGCCGTCCGCCACGCAAACTGCAATGCGCGCCCGGGTCTGCCCCACCAAGCCGCTCTCCCTGCTCCCAGAACCGTCCACCGTCGTCCGCGTTCCCTGAGCCATCTTTCCATCCCGCGTTGACTACGCCACCCTCCCAGTGCCCTCTCTGTGGTACCAAGACAGTTCAGCTCTGCAGCACAGGTATGATGCATTCCAATGAATTACCATTTTATTTGATAAATTTCGACGGAGTACCTACAAATTATAGTTGTGCATTTCATGATTTGTTCGGTTGTTGGTTACAGATTTGGTCAATGTGACGTGTATGTTGCTCATAACATTTTTTTCTGTCTCTATTTTGTTCAAATGGATAGAAGTTGGATCAATAGTAGATTATTTAGCAAGTCTCATCTGGATGGGGTTAGTGAGTTCATGGACTTCATTTCGCAGAGATTTGCTGACAGTGAGGAGATACTTTGTCCATGCTGTCGGTGTTTAAATCAGACTTATGCACATAAAGGAGTTGTGGAGGATCACTTATACATTAATGGGATGGCTAGCACATACACGGTGTGGATTAATAATGGAGAATCAACAAATGCTGAAAATCCAAACAATCAACTTGTGCATATTAGTTTTAATAATGAGGATGCTGAAATGGATGAGGTGAAAGAAGACCACAATGATAGAATTTCTGAAATGTTAGAGGAATTGCACACCGTTGAGCAAGGAGATGGAGAGCAATCTATGTTTGCTGCTATAATAGATGAGATGAAGAAACAACTTTATCCAAGTGCACCTTGTACAAGATTTTCTTTTGTAGTGAAGCTACTTCATATAAAGTCTTTTATCAGATCAGTAATGTTGCATTCACAGCAATACTGAAGTTATTGTCATCATCATTCCCGGCTTGTTCCCTTCCTGCATCCTATGATGAGGCAAAAAAGGTTATTCGTGCATTGGGACTTGCATATGATTCAATTCATGTGTGTCCAAATAGTTGTGTTTTGTTTAGAAAGGAGTATGCAGAACTTGCTGAATGCCCAGTATGTGGTGCATCTAGATGGAAAGATTTAGATGGAAGAAAGAAGATTCCTTATAAGGTACTGCGACATTTTCCATTGATTCCGAGGTTGAAGAGGATGTTTGGATCAAAAAAAAAATTCTAAGAGTGCACAATGGCATAAGTTAAGGAGGCAACCAGTGGAGAATAAGCTTAGTCATCCGGCTTATGGGGAGGCATAGAAGGACTTTGATAGAAAATATGAGTTGTTTGCAGAAGATGCAAGAAACATCAGACTTGGACTTGCTACAGATGGTTTTAATCCATTTGAGAACATGAGCTTTAGTGACAATGTGGTCAAGTGCGAAGCATTAGGTATGGACTTGGATGTTTTAACAAATTGTTGTTTGCAATATCGTGTCTGGAAGCTATTTTCTATTGCCTGTGTTTATAGTAGATAGTTTGTTAGCTGTGGAAGCTGCATGAGTGCTTATTGTGTTTTCTCTTCAATTGTTCCTGCTGAAGCTGTGTTCAGTGCTTGTTGTATTTAACTTCTGTTGTCAATTTTCTCGCTGTTTTCAATAGAATTTAACTTCTGTTTCACTTTTCTTGCTGTTTTCCATAGGATTTAACTTCTGTTGTCACTTTTCTTGCTGTTTTCCATAGAATTTAACTTCTGTTGTCGCTTTTCTTGCTGTTTTCCAGAGGACAAGTGTATGAAAAATAGAGAAAACCGGGAGAAAGTTCAATTTCAGCAGAAGACAGGTTCTCGCTGCTTTGTGGCGCATTGCCATGCTGTGGTAAGTGTCAACTGTACTGTGTGGTCATGATACTCAAGGTTTAAGCTAGTTTTAAATTTCTTTTTGCACGCATTCACAGAAGCAAGATAAATATAAAGATGTGGAGCCCACTTCAATTGATCTATTCAAAGAGTGCCATTGTAGCAGCAAGAATGGATTTAGTGAACCTATTCAAAAAGCAATTGTAAGTATATATCCATTACTATTTTACAGTTCCATACAACAAGACTGTTGTTTTCTGAAATTAAATCTACACTCGATGATAAGCTGCTTTTGAATTTTATATTGCTGTTTGCACTTTGCTTATAGGATGACATGGAAGCCATTTTGGCTGAGCCTGCAGAAGAAGGCAAAGAACAAAAGTCTCCAACTGATGTTTTTTCTCAAGTCTTACCAAGATCCAAGTTTCTTCAAACTTTCTGCATTGTGACTGCAGCACCAAAGAGAAGTGGCAAAGCTGCTGTTGCTACACGTATGCAGGAGCTAGAGTCTGAACTTGATGCAGAAAAGCTAGAGTCAGCGGCTCTTAAAGGCAAACTTGAAGCTCAGGAGGTTGAACTACTCAACTTGAAGGAGAATGCAAAAAGTTCAGAAACACGGATTGAGAAATTGCAAAAGGCACAGGAGGAGCAAGCTATGCTTCTTCATAGTTTGATCAACCTTGGTAAGGGTTGAATTTCTTTCCTTGCTGGATCCTATTGCGATGGTCAGTGCTTGGTGAATTACATTTTGTTGGAAGGTGCTTTTGGATTTACCTTCCTGACTAATAGCTTTGACTTGTAACTAAGCTGTTCTGTTAGACAGCTCTACTTCGAGATGGAAGTGACTTTTATTCTGTAATTGTATTTTGCTTGAGATATGGACATCTGTTTTGAAATCTTGTGCTCCATGATGCTTGAGATATATTGTGTTGTTGTTCTGTTATTTGGATGAATTTTGAATATTGTTAAGGGCTGATATTTAAGTAAGCTATGTGTAATCCAGATTTTGTCAACGGAATGCACAAAAATGGCTAAATTAAGCCTGGCCCAACAATGGCTAGATTAAGCTTGGACCAAAAATAAAAAATAGCTAGATTAAGCCTGGACCAAAAATAAAAAATGGCTAGATTAAGTCTGGCCCAACAATAAAAAATAGCCATGTAAGTTGACGCATCAAAAATGGGGCCAGGCCCAAACATCATGGGCTAAGCCCCTAAAACATGGCTGCCAAGTAAGCTACATGTCATTTCCAAGTCATACTACCAAAAACTTTTATGACGTTTTCAATCCTACGTGGCATTTTTCAAGCGATGAGTTGTGACATTTTCTAAGCTAAATAGTGACAAAAAACTTGCGTCATAATTTTGTGACGGATAGAGAAATGTCATAATTTAGTGACGAAAATATTATTTTCGTCATAAAACATGGATAGAGACGCATGATAGGTGACGAGTTTATTTTCATCATTATAGCGTCATAAAATCTAGTTTATGACATTTTCTAAAGATTACTCCCTCTGTTCTTAAATTGTTGTCGCTGTTGATTTTTAATTTCAACTTTGATCATTCGTCTTATTCAAAAAATTTTGATAAAAATTATATATTTTGTTATAATTTGATTAACCATTAGAGTTATTTGAATCACAACTTAAAATTTTTACATATTTGAACTAATTTTAAATAAGACGAAAGGTCAAGTTGAGATTAAAAATTAACGACGATATCAATTTAAAAACGGAGGGAGTATGTGACAATAATACATTGTCACAGAAGGCTACATATCTTGTTGTGGTGGCTTCCCTGTCTCCACTGCGGTGTCTCCATCTGTGTCTCGCAGCGTGGAGTCTATCTCCTCCTTCCATTCTCGAAATGGACTCACTATTTTTTCCTTCCACCAACTAATGCGCATTAGTAGCAAATTCATTCAAATCAACACTGCCAATTGTACGTGGCGTACTTAAAATACGCTGCAGGAAAAAAAAGCATCAAATACAATAAATTCGGTAGTGGCTTGCATATCACAATATTAACTAATACTACCTCAATCTCAAAATAGAAGTCATTTTGGATAAGAGAATGATGTGGTCTCTAAAACATAACTTTAAATCTTATTTTCTATAAAAATATTTATTAAAATGGTAATATATGTTATACTTCTGTAAAAGTATTTTTCAAGACAAATGTAATCATATGATTTTCACATGTCTAAATTTAACAAATTAAATATTATTTCTAATTTATATTCTTAATATTTGACTAAATTTTTTTTAAAACAATATTTTTTAGAATGGATAGAGTATACAATTATCTTACCACAAAGCAATGAGGATCGAATAAAAATTTTCTAGCCAATTTACATGGGGCGACGTCGCCGATTCTTCCGCAAGTGCACAACATCGTCATATTAGGCGGTGAAAGGAAAAAAAATAATTGACTGTTTGGAATGGAGGGACGAGATTGACGGAGACACGGATGGAGATACGGCAGAGAGACAGGGAAGCCACGGCCTGACAGGGTGGAACGGCTAATTAAGGCAACCCCAACATGCCTGGTTGATTAAGAACTGCGCAAAGCTCATTCTGCTACACCGTTAGGGGACAGCGGCACTTGCAGGTTACTCCGTAGGTCTGATCAGCAAGGGCAGGTTATTATGAATAAACTTAGTCGGAGATGAACTCCCTTCAATTATATTTATAAAATATTGATACAGTTGATTTTTAATTTAATTTATCTTTGATTATTCATCTTATTTTAAAACATATGATATATATATCTTATATTTTTATTATAATTTGTTATATCTTTAAAGATATTTAAAATATAGCTCATACTTTTATATATTTTAATACTTTTTTAATAATATAAATAGTTAATGATGATATTAAAAATCAGTAATATTAATATTTTAAAACCGGAGAAGTAGTTATGGTCATCATAGAACTCGGTATTGATCATTTTATAGTATCATTTTTCTTTTTCCTTTCATTCCTTAATTTGATCAATGTTCAACAGTGCCGCCCACCGTACCCAGTGCAAGGGCTGTTTTTTATTCTTGTTTCATGCTGCTCTCCTTGATGATCATGTGGTGCAAGGACCATCTCTTCTGCTCGGTATACACATTGCTTTGAACCAGGACCAGGCTGCAGCTCGACCTATGGAAGACAGAAGGAACAGCCTAATTTCTCAGGTTATGGCACTCGACCAATGCGCTTGTACTAAAACGTAATTACCATTTCAGCATTTCTCCAATAAAAGTGACACGCAAAGATTTTTTACGCGTTCCCAAATTAAAGAAAAAAGTATGTTATTACTAGGTTGTTACCAGGCACCTGAAGACAGCTAGTACTCTTCCAGCTGAATCAACTCTAGCAGTCCGTGCTGAACTCAGAATTTTGACTCGGCAACAAGGGGTGAAAATTGGTGACCCTTTTCACCTCCAAACCTCTTTAATCCAACCAAATGAACTAGATAATTTGCACCCCTAGATAGCTGCATGTTGCATCTATTTAGATCTATATTCTGTAGGGTATTGCCCCTCGTTTCCAGTGGAAAAAATGACTGAGCCGTGAGCGACTTAGAAGAGGCAATATTTTGACAAACTACTGCTCGCTGATCTACTATAGATTTAACTATTACTAGCCCAGGTATATAAAATAACTCAAATTCATCCGCCGCAAGAAGCTTCAAATATTAAATCAAAGCAAACGGGCGCATGTGCACAGCCGTAGCATAGCAGTCTGTCAGTACAAGTTGTCCATTTCATAGTCTCTATGACGAGGCCCACATGCCAAACACCAACCGCACACCGCAGTACTGCTGTTGCTACTCCCCCATATGATCCATTGATAAGAAAAAAAAAATAGATACTTTATCCCTTTTTAAATTGACGTCGTCATTGACTTTTAATTTCAACTTTGACCATTTTTTTTATTCAAAATTTTTTTGATAAAAATTATATATTTTGATATAATTTGATTAATCATTAGAGTTATTTGAATCACAACTTAAAATTTTACATATTTGAACTAATTTTTTGAATAAAACAAAATATCAAAATTAAAATTAAAAGTCAACGGCAATATCAATTTAAAAACGAAGAGAGTATTTCCTTCCATGAACATTTACTGTTTCACAGGAGATCCATCCACATGTACAAGCAATCACTAGTGTCAAACATAATACTTTCATAATTAATTGTATACAGAATAACCACTAGTGTCTCACAAATGTAATCATCAATCAACTATGTATATAACGGTAAAGAAAAAAAAGAAAAGTAAAATGGTGGTGAAAAAGGTGAAAATGGAAAAATGTACTTCCGACTTCAAAATCTACCTAGACTGATCCAACAAACCTCCTGAACCTTGATTAATTTCAATTCTCAAACCGTTCTCAGGTCTCTGATAAATCATACGGAAATTTAAGTGCTCGCAATCTTTAATTTGCCGTCAAGAACTCCTCATAGATCGTGCCATTGGTATTTGGTCCTCAGTAATGGATCTGGTCATACGGAACATGCTTCACGAAGATCATGAATCACTGGAAGTTGTGGCCGTCGGCGGCCCACGGCCAGAACGGAGGCTGCTCATCAACGACGGCACCGCCGCACAGCAAGCTGCCGAAGGAGACCGCAGCACCTGCCGTGTCGGCGCCGCCGCCGTGCCCAAGCTCCATCTTGGGCGACGCGTGGTTGTGCTGCAGGAGCTGGTCGATGTCGAGGCTACTGCCACCACCGCCGCCAGAGCGGCCCCCGACAGCGGAGGCGTAAAACGGGAGAGCGGCGGCTCGGTGGCTGTTCATGGGGCTCTCTTCGGCAGCCGGCGCCGGCCTGGAAATGTCGAGATTGATCTCGGAGCTGTTCTCGCTGCGGTTGCTGCAAGAGGCCTCGGTCTCCTTGACGTTGAGGTTAATGAGCTCCGACGCGGCCTCCTGCCTCCCTCCTCCGCCTCCGTCTCCGCCTCCCTTGAGCGCCATGATCTGCAGGAACCAAGCCAACCAACACACGCATGACGACACGGACACAGAACGGGGTGGGGCCTCCGATCGCGAGATGGCGATTGGTAGGGTAGATCGAGTGGCTAATCATGGTGCATGCGGTACAGAGCGAGCGGTGCATGGGTGGCCGACAGGAGGCCCAGTGTTCATATGGCCGGCACCGATCCCGACACGCACGCTTTCTGCAGATGACGTTGAAACCCACATGGATCGTCCTATCCCCTACCTCTGGATCGGAGTAGCAGTCACTCAGCTACTGCTACGCCGTTGTCAGCACGCATAGTATTCTGTACTCCTATCCAGTAGGAGTACTCGTATTCATTAACCAGTCCCAATCATTATTCGGACATCCATCCAATTCCAAGGAGATCAAAATTATTCCGAGAAGCTACCTAGCCTGGACCAGGATCGACGCTTAGCTAGCTAGTGACGTCGACGCAGCAAATTCATGATCAAGATCCAAGGACAATGTGCTGCTAGTAGTAGATCACATAGATCTTGGTGGTGTCAGCACTCAGCACCGCATGCACAGATCAGATAGAGATACCTCGGCGTGAAGCTTCTTGTTCTGCGCTAGGAGCGCGTCGTTCTCGGTCCGTGCGGCGTCAAGCTGTCGGCGGAGCGCGTCGTAGTCCTTCTCGAGCTGCTTCGTCTTCCACCGCGCGCGGCGGTTCTGGAACCAGATGGCCACCTGCCGGGGCTGCAGCCCGAGCGCGCGCGCCAGCTGCGCCTTGCGCTCCGGCTCCAGCTTGTTGGCCACCTCGAAGCTCCGCTCCAGCGTGCGCACCTGGTCCACGCTCAGCCGCCGCTTCCGCTCGCCCACGCACCCGCCAGCCGCGGCAGACCCCTCCTCGTCGTCGGACGCCGCGTCGCCGTCCTGCTGCTGCGGCGGCTCCGCGTGCAGGTCGTTGCTCACGCCGGCGTCGGGAGGGTACATCGGCGGCGGCGCCATCGCGCCGGCGAAGCCGTGGAGGATGGGGCTGAGGGACGGGGGAGGCGGCGCGAGGAGGTGCTGCTCGTGGTCATGGTGATGAGGGTGATCTTGCTGCTGGGGATGGTGGTGGTGGTGAGGGAGAGGCTGCTGCATTTGGAGGAGAAAGTTCGCGGGGAAGAAGGAGGGGGCCATGCCATTGGTGGCCATTGGCTTCATCACCGGAGCGGGAGGAGCATGGGCCGAGTATATCAATCACACACACACGCGCGCGCGGAGAGAGAGGGAAGTTGGTTGAGAGTGTGTTACAGAGAGGCAGAGGAGGGAAGGAAATATAACATGGAGCTTTCATTTTCCCTTAGTTTATAAATAAAATTAAAGACAAATAAAATTTTATAAAGAGTTACTCCTATTAAGAAAAATATTCTAGGAGTCAACATCTAGCTAAACATTTGGCTGCAACAGTTATTTTTTTAGTTCATTGATCTGGTCAGGGACATCAACAATTGCTGAAGGAAGGGAGTAAATACTTGCCAACTTCTTCCTAAATTGAGATCACGCAATTAGTAAAACATAATCCCTCCGTTTCTAAGGCTTAGGGCTCCGGCTCCTTTAAAAACAGTTTCGGCTTTACGTTTTTTAAAAAAGAGGCTTCTCTAACTTCAGCTTGGGCTCGTTTGATAATGTTTGATAAAACGGCTTCTCCTACTTTGACATCAATTTTGACTATTTATCTTATTTTAAAATGTTGGATGAGTATCTTATATTTTGTTATAATTGCGATATATTTAAAGTTGTTTGAATCATGGCTTATAATTTTATACATTTGAATTAATTTTCTAAATAAGACGAATGACTAAAAATGATGCTAAAAATTAACGGGGCAACAATTTAGAAATGGACAGAGTAAAATTCACAAAACTAGGTTTCCACTGTGAGATTCAGTGAAAGTTTTCGGTGTGGCAGCTATGGGAAAAGTTGGGAACCAAATATATACTGGAGATAGATGTACTGCAACAACAATCACCCAAACAGATAGAGTATTGTCGGTGTTCTGACCACCAGCACAGTAAAATTTTCGTAATCGAAGGGAGAGTTCGTGCGCTCTTCGTATTCGAATAGCCTAGTCTAAGGAAGACTCGAAAGTTAACCTAGTTCGAGCCGCCGATGAGGTGTAATACCCTACGTCCAAAAGCGAGAGAGATCAAATCGTACGAACTAAAGAACACGAATACAATGCGAAAGGGTCTTGGTTCGTTCCAAGAACCTAGCACGTGTGGGTAGATATGGTTACAGTGTAATGGCTAGAATTTAACTTAGCTAACCTGTGAACTAGCCTCCCTGGTATCCCCTTTATATAGGGCCGAACCAAGGTTACATGACTGAACCTTGGTTACTTGAATGAACCAAGATTACCTGGCTTGCCGCCTACGGAATCGGTGACTCCATGATGGGTGGGGTCATGGTCTTCGGTGGGTATGATCCTCTAGCGCCTGCTGGCGCTTGGAGCAGAAGGTCGTCGTCCTCTGTTTGTCCTTCTGTCCACCGCAAGGGGACAAAAGTTACTTTATCGCTTGGCTTTATCGCTCGATGGGCAACTTTGCCTTCCGCCGGATTGCTTTATGTGCTTCTAGAATGCTTTACCGCCTCAGTTTGGTTGCTTTAACGCCTGCTATACATCGTCAGAAATCTCTGTGGCTGTTAGTCATGGCCAGTGGAGCGGTGACCGGCCCACGATGGCCGGCCTAGTCTTGTCGTCGTCCAATCCCGGCCTTCGGGAGTAGGGACGGTGTTGGCGGTTCCGGTGCAAGTGCTAGAAGCGGTCGGCTTGAGTTTTCGGACCCCTGAGGCCGGGTCGTCGTCTTCGATTTGCTTAAGTCCTTCATGGGCTGTAAATGGGCTGTGAGCCGTAGTTTGCAGGTGGGCCTTCTCATAGAGGCTAGGTGCGTTAGTACCCGAGGCATACTATTTCGACAGTAGCCCCTGAGCCCTACGCCATTTGCGATCCTTGTTGAGGCGGCGCTGTGCTGATCTTCGTTAGAGTTTGGTGCTTGATCCTATGGGGGCGCGCGAGCGCGCCCATAGGGCGTAGCCCCCGAGCCTCCGAGCGACCCAAAGGGTCGGTGTGGGCTAAATTTTCGTCTTTGTCATCATTTGTCGATGGTTGATCCTACGAGGGCGCGCGAGTGTGCCCGTAGGGCGTAGCTCCCGAGCCTCCGAGCGATCCGAAGGGTCAGTCGTGGGCTAAATCTTCGTCTTCATCATCTTTCACCGATGGTTGATCCTACGGGTACGCGCAAGCACGCCCGTAAGGCATAGTCTCCGAGCTCTCGAGCGATCCGAAGGGTCAGTTGTGGGCTAAATCTTCGAATAGATAGTTCCCGACTGTCAGGGTTGGTTCGAAACTAATTTTTGTTATCAGCCAAAGTGTCAGGACAGATACCTAGATTGGGCCGGTCGGATGGCCTTATCTCATGATCAGCATCGCGCCTAGGTCGGACTGGGCGGACCAGTCGCTTTCCATGATCAGCACCCCAAGTGAGTATCGGGCCAGTCGGTTTATCGCCCAACCTTTCGTTTGTTCCGATATGTGAGATGACTCGCGGTGTTAGTAACGAGCGTCGGTAACAGCTTCGACGATCGCACGGCTTCGCCGCCTTCACATGGATGGTGGATGTAACATCTGGGAATTGTAACTGCCAGTCGATCCGGACGGTCGGATCGAATGATCGAATGGCTTAGAAAGTGTGACGGTTCACGCAAGGGCGCCCTGTCGAAAGGACGCCCGCTAGGCATTAACTGTCTTGGCAGGGGTGCGCAGTTTCCGCACCCACCGGCGGAGGTTTCCAATGCTTGTAACGGGCTCACTTGTCGGTGAGTGGGCATCAAGGCTCGCGGGTGACCGACGGCTCGGGCGCCCATCATGACCCGCCGTCACATCAACGCGGCAGTTTGAATTAGAGGCTTTCGCTAGGCTCTCAATCGTCTTCACCTATTTCAATATCCAAAAACGCATAAGCCCTCGCCTTCGTCTTCCTCGCGCTTCGCCTCCTCTCTCGTTGCTGCCGCGCATTCTTCCTTGCCGCCATGGCCGGTTCTTTCCTGGAAGAGATCGAGCATCACTGAGGGCGTTCTTGAGAACTCCGCGAAGTCCGATATCCTCCTGTCGAAGTAGGTTGTGCCGTGGTGGCCAGTTGTCGGGGAGCAGGCGCCGGCACCGGGCCCCAACGAGGTGGTGTCCTTCATCGACTTCCACGAACGCGGGCTAGCGGTGCCTCGCTCGAACTTCTTCTGTGGGTTGTTAAAGTTCTACGACGTCCGCCTCCACGACCTCAACCCGAACAAAGTACTGCAGGACTTCGTCTTCGTCACGTGGTGCGAGGCGTACGTCAGCATAGACCCACATTTCAACTTTTGGAGGTACGTTTTCCGCTTCTCGCAGCAGAAGGAGGGTATCGCTATCCGAAGCGTTGGAGGTGTCGAGATTTGCCTCCACAACAACTGGGCGCCAGAGTATTTTGACGTTCCGTTGAAGAAGTCCCAGAAGGGGTGGCACGGGGGTTGGTTCTACCTCGACAACGCTGCCCTCGGCCTGCCGCGATTCAGCGATGAGCTCGTCCAGGTGTTGGACACGTGGGGCGCGAGGCTCACCGACGAAGAGGAAGAAGAACTGGACCCGCTGCTCCATCGGATCGAGGAGCTCCGAGAGGAGGGCTTGAACGGCACCAAGATCGTCTCCATGTTCGTCAAGCGCCGTGTTCACCCCCTTCGCCTGCTGTACGATTACACCGGCGGGTTCGACAGCATGCGGGAGATGCTCCAGTTCGAACTATCGATGGACAGCTTGATCATGCGGCTGGGCCGCCTCCTAGAGGGAGACGTGGTGAATGAAGGCCATAATCTCTGCCCCCGGGGTCGGAGCACGCTCGCCGACTGCCGCCTCGACGTGGGGGTCGGCAGCATCATCTTTGAGCTTGATAGTTGGCTTAGAGAGGATCTCGAGGAAGACGTCGTCGGAGACTGGATCTCGCCCTGAGGCCATTCGGGCAAGGGTGTCGGCCGCCTCGTTGTCGCGGTATAAGACGTGATGGAGCTCGAGCCCGTCGAACTTGTATTCGAGCTTGCAAGCTTTCTGACAATAAGCTTCTATCTTGGGGTCTCGGCAACTTGATATCTTCATGACTTGGTTCACGACAAGCTCGAAGCCGCCTTGGACGTAGAGCCGTTGGACGCCGAGGGTGACGGCCATTCGGAGACCGTAGAGCAAAGCTTCGTACTCGACGACATTGTTGAAGGCAGAGAAATAAATCTACAAAACGTACCGAAACTTGTCTCCCTTGGGAGAGATGAGGACCACGCCAGCCCTCGAGCCTCTCAATCTGCAGGTCCAATGCTCGTGGTCAGTGGGGGCCGGCGGCTCTTGTGCTTGGGTCCACTTGGCGATAAAGTCGGTAAGGGTCCGCGATTTGACGGCTTGCCGAGGCACGTAGGTGATGTCGTGGCCCATGAGCTCTATAGCTCATGTAACGATGCGCCCGATCACGTCTTTGCTGTTGATGATCTCCTTGAGCGAGAAGCTTGTCACCACTCGGATAGAGTGGCTGTCAAAATAGTGACGAAGCTTGCGGCTGGTGATGAGGGCGGCGTAGAGTAGCTTCTTCACCTGAGTGTAGTGAGCATTGGCATCGGCCAACACCTCACTGATAAAGTAGACGGGCCGCTGGACCTTCAAGGCCCAGCCTTCCTCTGACCGCTCGACAACGAGGACGATACTGACAACTTTCGTAGTTGCAGAAATGTAGAGTAGCAGTGGCTCACCAGGGGCCGACCGGAGAGGTTAGGACTGGCAGAGTAGACAACATGGTATTGAGTTGCTCAAACGCCTCCTGGGCCTCGGTGGTCCAAGAGAAGCGGCTCGACTTTCGGAGGAGTCAGTAAAAAGGCATGGCCTTCTCACCTAGTCGAGAGATGAAACGGCTGAGCGCTGCCAAGCATCCAGTGAGCTTCTGGACCCCTTGACGTTGTTGATGGGCCCGAGGTTGCGGATGGCAGCGATCCTCTCAGGGTTGGCCTCGATGATATGCTTGGAGATGATGAACCCAAGAAGCTTGCTGGAGGGGACGTCGAAGACGCACTTCTCGGGGATGAGCTTGATGCAGAACTTATGGAGGTTGGCGAAGGTCTCCTCCAGGTCTTCTATGAGGCCGATGACTTGCCGAGTTTTGATGACGATGTCGTCGATGTAGACCTCTAAATTTCGACCTAGTTGGTCGTGGAAGCACTTCTGCATGTAGCACTGATATGTGGCGCTGGCATTTTTGAGGCCGAATAGTATGGTGACGTAGCAGAACCAGCCGAGTGGCGTGATGAACGACGTAGCCGGCTAGTCGGAGCCGCGCATGGATATCTGATGGTATCCGGAGTACGCATCAAGAAAACTAAGCGTCTTGCAGCCAGTGGAATTGACCACCTGATCTATGCGCGACAAAGAAAATGGATCCTTTGGGCATGCTTTGTTGAGACTCATGTAGTCAACGCACATTCTCCATTTCTCATTCTTTTCTTAACCATTATAGGGTTGGCCAGCCACTTTGGGTGGTATACCTATTTGATGAATTTGGCATCCAGCAGTTTGGTGATTTTCTCTCCAATGGCGCAGCGCTTCTCATCGTCGAAGCATTGGAGACGTTGCTTCATCGGTCGGGATCTGGGAAGGATGTTGAGAGAGTACTCGGCGACCTCCTTCGGGATGCCCGGCATATCAAAAGGTGCCCAGGCGAAGACATCCTGATTCCGGATGAGGAAGTCGACGAGGGAGCTTTTCTATTTGTCGAAAAGTGCTGTCCCGATCTTAGCCTTCTTGGTCAGATCGGCGTTATCAAGGAGGATCTCTTTGGAGTCGTCGGCTGGCTCGAAGGACGTAGAGGTTGAAGGCTTGGAGTCGAGGGTCTCGGCCATCACAAGGACTTACGAATCTCCTCCAGTTGGGCCGACCATGCAAGGGAGACGACCAGCTCGTAGCTCTTCTACTCGCAAGTGAGAGCGTGCTTGAAGCGAGACGTCACAATGATGACCCGACATCTTGAGCTTGAGGTAGACATAGCTAGAGACGGCCATGAACATGACGTAGGCGGGTCGGCCAAGGATGGCGTGGTAGGTGCCGGAGAAGTTGACCACTTCGAAGGTGAGCTTCTTCGTCCTGAAGTTGTCGCGGTCGCCGAAGATGACAAGCAAGGTGATCCGACCCAGAGGCACCGCGCTGCCCCCGGGGATGACGCCATAGAAAGGAACGTGGCTCGGGAGGTGGTCGGACTCTGAGAGCTTCATGGTCTTGTAGGTGTCGATGTAGAGAATGTTGAGGGCACTGCCGCCGTCCATGAAGACTTTGGTCCGATGCGTGGTGCCGATGATCGGATCAAGCACCAGGGGTAGACGCCTCCGCTGAGAAACGTAGTTGGGGTGATCGGACCCGTTGAAGGTGATCGGAGCCTCCGACCACTTGAGGTAGTTGGGCACAGCGGGGTCGGTGAGATTGACCTCTCGCCATGTCTGCTTCTGGTGGCACTGTGACTCATAAGCCACCGGCTCGCCGAAGATTATCAGGCAGTCCTTCGGCTCGGGGAAGGCGTTCTCGGCATTGCCTTCGGCTTTCTTTGTAGGAGGGTCATGATTCTGAGATTGGCGAGGTCAGTTCAGAAGTGACCTCTGTCGAACGCTCGCATCAGATGGCAGTCACGCAAGGTGTGCTTGACGGGGGTCGTATGGTTGGTGCAGGGCTTGTTGAGCATCTTTTTGATGTGGTTGTTGTGGTCGATCGGCTTCTTTGCTTGGGGACAGGGTTGTCGCTCGGTGACGCCCACGAACTTCTCATCGTGCCGACAATTCTTCTGTTTCTTATTGCTCAAGCCGCCCCCGACCAATCGTCCTTGCGGTCGGAGAGTCAGACAGGAAGAGTGGTAGGTACTGGATGGCGAACAGGTCGTTCGCGTCTCCAACTCTGCATGCAAGACGGTAATCTTCGAGTCAGTAAGCAGTCTCATCGGTGTATCTAGTGATGTTAGTCGGAGCGCAGAATCTCTGCGGAAAGGTTGTTCTTCGGATCCGGGACCCGAACGCTCGGAGCCCGACCTCGTCTGGGCTGAGGCTCTGGATGTGGTCGTAGTTCCGCCGACGGCTGGGACGGTCAGGAGATCGTTCCCGCCTGGACTCAGCGTAGTGCTCGCTTCTGGCTTGCTTTTGCGCGTCAATAATATGACGCACGTCATGGTTCTCCTAGAGGCGCTGGCGAACGTTGCCGGCTGGTGGGTAAGGGTCACGCGCCTCGACCCGACTGCGTTGACGATCGGCTGTCGTGGGCCGAACTTCGACGATCGACGCTCGGTCGGTGAGAGTTGTGCGTTTCGGAGTATGTCGAAGCGACAGTTCAGGGTGTTGAAGCGCGCCGTCGAGGTAGACGCGTTGACGATCATATGTTTCCTTAAGCATGGGTTGTCGGACGTGACGAACTTGTAGAGGACGTAAGCCGTCACCGCCAGGTGGTTCTCGTACGGCATGTCGAAGGCGAGCGTGCCGCCGCGCATTATCTGCTGATAAGTGGACCGTGCCCGGGCACGGGCGCCACCGCTCGTCGCAGCGGCTCCCTTACCCAGAGCATCACCCTCGGTCGCAAGTTTGCGTCGAATGGCATTCTCGACGACAGAAAGAGCGCGACGGTGCAGAGAAAGGTCATCGTCAAGAGCCTTGCCAGGAGTGTCGACCTCCACGGCCTTGTTAGGCTGCGGCATGAAGCACTTACAAGATAGATCATGGCCCAGCACATCATGAGGCAAGCGACGACGAGACGAGCACCGCTTGCGCGGAGCCTGAAGACGAAGCTCATCGTCGTTGTCAGCGACGAAATCTAGGCTTCCAAAGCTGAAGGCCTGGCCGACAACAAAAATAGGGACGTTCCACGATCAACCATCACGAGCGATGGCAACCGCAAAACCCCCAAAACGTGAAAATTGAAGCCATCGAAAAGTGAAGCGAAAATGCACCACGAAGACCTCCTTTCAGGCGCGCCAACTCTCGGTGTTCGGACCACCAGCATAGTAAAATTTACGTAATCGGAGGGAGAGTTCGTGCGCTCTTTGTATTTGAATAGCCTAGTCTAAGAAAGACTCGAAAGTTAACCTGGTTCGAGCCGCTGATGAAATGTAATACCCTATGTCTAGAGGCGAGAGAGATCAAATCGTATAAACTCAAGAACACGAATACAATGCGAAAAAGTCTTGGTTCGTTTCAAGAACCCTACCACGCGTGGGTGGATGTGGTTACAATGGAATGTCTTGAATCTAACTTGACTAACTTGTGAATTAGCGTCCCTGATGCCCCTTTTATATAAGGCCGAACCAGGGTTACATGACCAATCTGTGGTTACTCAAATGAACCAGGGTTAGGTGGCTTGCCGCCTACAGAATCAGGTGACCCCCTGATGGGTGGGGTCACGGTCTTCAGTGGATATGATCCTCTGGTGCCTGCTGGTGCTTAGAGCAAACGGTCGGTGTCTTTCATTCTCCTTCTGTCCACCACGAGGGGACAAAAGTTACTTTATCGCTTGGCTTTACCGCTCGGCAAGCATCTTTGCCTTCCATTGGATTGCTTTATTTGCTTCTAGAATGCTTTACCGCCCCAGCTTATTTGCTTTACCACTTGCTGTACGTCGTCAGAAATCTCTGTTGCTGTCAGTCGTGGCCGTTGGAGCGGTGGGCGGCCAAGTCTCGTCGTCTTCCAATCCTGGCCTTCAGGGGTCGAGACAGTGTTGACGGTTCCGGTGCAAGTGCTGAAAGCGGTCGACTTGAGTTTCTCTACCCCTAGAGCCGGGTCGTCATCTTCGATTTGCTTAAGTCTTTAATGGGCTGTAAATGGGCCGTGAGTCATAGTTTACAGGTATACCTTTACGTAGAGACTGAGTTTATTAGTACTCGGGGCATACTATCTCAATAAATACATTCCGTAAGTGGTTGCGAACTTTTGATGGGGCAGATACTCCACGAAACAATTGGAGCAAGTGGCGACGTATGAAAGTCGTACGTTAGTGAGGTCGTTACCTGCTTGAGGTCGCTGGAACAACAGAACAGGAAACGTGTACTGCTCCACTGGAACAAGGTACAAGGTACTCGTCGAATTGTGACTTAGATTCCCGTCTTGGTAACAGTAATTCTTTAGTGGAGTAGTCGTTTGGGTCCACACAGTGAGATGGCAGATTCACTTGGGAGATTCATTATCCTGCTCACATGCGCATTCACATACCGTCCAGATCCAAGTGGTCATTCTCTGACAGAGTAAATCTATGCTACGTGCGCATGAGCACTGAACGGAACCTTGCTCCGACTCCGAGCAGGATGTTCCGAAGTCAGACGATTACTCATACTACTACCACCGTGCATGCGCATGGCCGTCATGCATCGAGGATCAGTGCAATCATTGGGTCAGGATCGACGATGACACTGTCAAAAATAAGCTTTCTTCTTTACCGGCTAGCTTATCGATAACCCTATGATTAGTTGTTGATGGAGCTAGCCGATCCCCTTTCCGCTCAAAATCTGGATGGCGGAAAGGCGCGCCCGGAAGATTCTCGCATGTGTTCAGTTAGCATCTCCGGTGGTGGTTGCAATATTTTTTGCGCATGCGCCATGCGGATGAAGTTGCTGGCGCCCATGTGAGGAGAAGCGAGGTCGTTCGTCTTTTTGGGGGGGGGAGAACCTTCCTACCAGTTTATTCCGTCCGGCCTCTGCTGCGTGCTCGATCGACTTGTTTATGAAGTACTTTTTTGGTTTTAAATTATTGACACCGTTTTAAACATCAATTTTTACTATTTATTTTATTAAAAAAATTATTCTAATACGTAAAATTATTAGTTGTGATTTGATAAATCAAATAATAACAAAATTTTATGTATTTGAACAATTTTTTTAATAAAATGAATAATTAAAGTTAATATTAAAAATTAATGATGTTAAAGTGCGTTTACAACATTCGCATATTAATTTAGATGTACGTGGATCGAGAGGCGTTGTGGGAACATACTTGCGTACGTAGCTGCTGCCTTGGACTTTTATTCTTCTCTTGGGATTTTGGAACGTGGCCTGGATGTTGGAGTGGGAGTGGAGGGGGGGTAGGAAGGCTGGAAGGGGGTGTGTGGGGGGAGGGTGAGGGAAGAGAGAGGAATGAGCTGGCTAGAGAGAGAGAGAACCACACAAGAAAAATAAATAAATAATAAACAAACAAAATCAACCGGGTATAGACTTTGTAGTAGACTGTGAGTTACTCCTACTTGCCATGAATGATTTTTTAAGAGGTAGAAAAAAGATGATAGAATCTATAGCAAAGGCAGGATGAGCTCACTCCCATGGAGGCCAGCCCGATGGCTACCTAACTCACGAGGGCACGGACAGCTGGCATCCCAAACTGGTATTTACTCCGGTTCAAAAAGAAGTCATTTGCACAATTACTTTAGTCAAAAATTGGAATATAAATTTTAAGTAAATTTTCACTTAGTAAGTTTAGAAGTATAAAATTCGTATGATTATATTTGTTTTAAAAAATATTTTATAAATATATATATATATATATTATTTTTTGATAAATATTTTTATACAAAATAAAAATCAATGTTATATTTTGAATACATATCATTATTCAAAACACTTTCCGTGCATGGATCTTTTTGCACCCAAACTCCCGTGGAGAACGGATCGAACCAAACCCGCGATCAATGTGGGCACGGTGCCATTTCTTGGAGCACTGCTAAAACTGCGGACCACCATATACATCATTTGGCCTGAAACTGGTTCGGGTCGAACCGCTGAACCCTCAGAACCGGACCTCAAATTTTCGATCGATTCGATGCGGCTCGACCCGACCTCCAAACGGTTACTAGAGGGGCGTGATCCTTTAAACCTAGGGTTGACTCGATCCCCTTCAGACCTTCACAAGGCCGATTCCTCGCTTGCCAGCGCCGCCACCGCCTCCAGGTTCGACCGCGCCTTCGTCACCAGCAGCCTCAGCTCCACACTCTCGCGTTACTCACACCTCGCTCACGATCTCGTAGCCCCATAGCCATGCCCCCTAGCTGATATTAGGCAGCTAGCCCACGCAGCTGCTGATGGAGGCCACCTGCAGCGTGCTGTTCTTGAACAAGCAGACCGGGAACTGGTCCAGGAAGCGGGCCACACCACTACTATAGATGCTGGAGCTGAGGGCGCCGTTGACACTGGCTTCGCTCGAGGTGGCGGCCAGCACGACGCCGTCCTGCAACCTGCCCGACGAAATGCCACTCTCGCCCGGCTCCCATGTTTCTAGCGAGAACATGATGCTCAGGCATGACGTGTTCTTGCATCGACGAAGCGCGTGTCACCGCCTACCAGGCCGCCAAGGCATCCATCCATTCTTGCATCTGGATTTTGTTTTTCCTTTTCGCACAAGTGCAACCACTCCATGAATAATTTTGTTTTTTTATTTCTCTCATACAATGTTTGGTTCGTGGTACATTGATTCGTCACATCTGCTTCCTTGTGTATTATTGGTCAAGAATGTCATTTTAAAGTGCTTGATCACTTATTACCCTGTTTTAATGTTTTGTATTTTTAGCCCAAACTGCAGTTTTCAATTTTAAACTGACACTGTTTTCTAAAAAAAAATATCTTAAACTGACACTGTTCTTAAGTCTTAACCTCCGTCATGTGGTCATCCTTAATTGTAGTAAATTCACGTTGCGAAAAGTGATCAATTTGTTAGCATAATGTACAAGTACAAGTTCATTATTGGAGTAGTAGAATTGCTTGAATGGGCCATCCTTCAAATAGAACAGCAAGTCAGTATACAAGCTTCGTGTGAACTAGAAAAAAGTTATTTGCTTACAGATAAGAGCCCCACGGGTCAACAGTTTGCACCAAAAGTTAAGAGCGGTTTGATCCTAACCGATATTTTTGCCAAAGGGGTCACAGGGTTAGGAAAAGGGTCACCCTGAACCGCTCCATTTTCAGGACTATGCATCATGCATGGACAGACATGAACCTTAACAGTTTTTCTCTTGTGTGCAGTTTTCTCTCACAGCGACACCACAGTAGTCAGTCCTCTGCCACACACGTCATGATGCGCCGGTCAGGGGCTAAAGGCCCAGCTCCGCACACATTTTCCTAGGCGATGAACACACTCGGTCGGTCGATTCGATTCGGTCGGTCGGTAGATGATGCGTATCCGAACTCCGAAGACGGTGACAGACTGATATTAATACTAGTTGAAGGGGGGCTTGTTCCAACTCCTCCCCTCCTCCCCTGATGAGAAATGACGCAGACATGCAGAGGAAATACAAGCTGTCATCTGTCGACCGCGCACACGCACATTCTAATTTCGTTGGATGGATCAGGACCACAGCGGAACCGATGGAGGGCTAATATCATTCACACATCGTTCCGTTGTGGATGGACGGATCACACGTTCAAAGTCCAAGCTAGACAGAGTAGGACTCTGGTGATCTGTTCCTTCTTTCTTCCTTGAAGGCTCTGGCCCCTCTGGAGAAAAAATTAAATCACAGCCCCAGAGTCCGGAGGCCTCTTTGCCTCCAGCTGCCATAAGGGCTCCTCCTGCAATAGTACGGGTCGTCCTGGGGAGGGGGTGAACGGACGGCGTGGAGGCTCCACCGGAGCTCCGGGGGCCGTGAAAAAAAATCATCGTCAGGCCCCTCTCGTACTTGTTAAGCACCGGGGCCAGATGTGGCGCACAGCACCGTGCCGCCGAAAGGCCGCTCCGTCGAGCTGCTCATCCATCTGAACCATGTCTACGACTGAACGCCGCCGCCTCCACGCAGTCCCAGCTTTGGAGCAGTGAGATTCCTTCTTCTGTTTCCTCAGGATCAGATGAGTTTTTTTCTCCAGTCTACCACCGGTTCTCCTGGTTTTGGGGACTGCCAGATGGGCGTTCTCCTCCGTTGCGCAGTGGGGCAGACGCATGTCGCGAGCCCTCGCCTGGCTTCCGTCGTGATGATGATCATGAAGACTCCGACCGGCAACAGCCGCCTCGGCAGGAATGGCGGCAAGTGTCCTTTGCCAGTGGTGGCCCTGTTGATGCCCGTTGGTCCAACACGGCAACACGGCACTAGCACAAGC
>BCLH01003220.1:0-15986 GCA_001602315.1 Zoysia pacifica
TGGTTGTGCCCGAGTGATCCATGTGGGAAGTTAGATGCGCTGCAAGTCGAAATCTGTCTATCAAACATCCATCTGTACCTTGTATTTTCTTTCCAGATAAGTTAAATGTATTATTTTTGCCGCCCCTGGTTGAGGTATGAAGTACTAGAATAAAGTTTTTGATCAGAATAACTTCGCAAATTGTACAATTTTTTAGTAGCTGTAATTCTCTTGCTGGAATGAATCTTGATTCTTTACAGGACACAAGTCCAAACAGACACAGCAGCACCAGTGGTCTAGTGGTAGAATAGTACCCTGCCACGGTACAGACCCGGGTTCGATTCCCGGCTGGTGCAAATCTTTTTTGTTACACGCTCCACGTCGCTTCGATCAGTTCTTGGGACTGTTTTTCATCTTTTTTTTCCCATGTTTGCGCCTTCTTTGAAGGTCTGAGCGGCTAAAAATGCTGAAAGCCCGTTAACCGAGAGAGCAGCCACAGCGGCCCATCAATCTCTGAAACGTAGGAAACCAAAGCAGGCCCCACCTAAACAGACCCAAACCCAAAATTTCCTTTTCCCACCCGCAACCCAAAAAATTTCCCCACGATTTTCCATCTCCCCCGCGCCCGCCAGCCGCAAACCGGCGAAACGCCACGTACCAACCGATCCGCGCTCCCACTCCTCCACCAATCAGAGCAAAGAGAACCACATTCGACGGCTAGCACATCCCCTCACTTACCTCACGCGGATCCCTCCCGATCCAACGGCTTCGCACTCGTCCCCCTCCTCTACAAAACGCCCTCCACCCCGTCCCCATTCGCTTCCATCCATCCACACGCACAGAAATCCCCAATTCGCGCGACACAGAAAGCGGAGAGCGGCGGCGATGTCGGGGCGCGGCAAGGGCGGCAAGGGACTGGGCAAGGGCGGCGCCAAGCGCCACCGGAAGGTGCTCCGCGACAACATCCAGGGGATCACCAAGCCGGCGATCCGGCGGCTGGCCCGGAGGGGCGGCGTCAAGCGCATCTCGGGGCTCATCTACGAGGAGACCCGCGGCGTGCTCAAGATCTTCCTCGAGAACGTCATCCGCGACGCCGTAACCTACACCGAGCACGCGCGCCGCAAGACCGTCACCGCCATGGACGTCGTGTACGCGCTCAAGCGCCAGGGCCGCACCCTCTACGGCTTCGGCGGCTAGGCTCCTCGACGATTTCTATCATCAGGGGTCCTTCTGTCTCGTGATAGTAGCGGCAGTAGTAGTGTGCCATCTGTCGTTTCTGATGTAATTCCGCTGATGATTCTGAAGAAATTCTATTACTTCTGTTATGCTGTCTGAATATAATGTGTTTCATGGACACCAGTTTGTGCCTTAAATCTGAGCGATGCCAGTTTATGTTCAAATCTTATCTGACAATTTGTGGATTGATTGAACTCTTTGAAAGCTCTACATCGGTTGACGCTGTAGAGTGTGTCTGACAAGGAATTCTGAACTGCTAGATCGATGCTCTATGGAGCGGTTCCAATCCGGATCGATTCTAAGAATCCCGATAAAAACATCTGACACTTTTCCAAACAAGCGAGTTTTTTTAAAGATTATAAAATCTTATAAGATCCGTGAAAAAAATTAAAATCTTATAAGATCTATGAATTTAAATATTATTTAAAATTTTATACTTCAATGCAAACTAAGATACTTAAAATGATAAAATCATGTAATTCAAACAACCGAAATTTTTGAATTATAAAATCAAAAAATCTAATAAAATTTTATAATTCAAATGATAGAGATTTTAAATCTTAGAATCCAAATGTTAGAATCTAAGAATCCATAATTTTATCCCTAAATTATCGTTAAAAGCTCAATTTCGTTCATCAATTTTCAAAAGGTTCTATTTAATCTTTAAATTTTGATTCGAGGCTCAATTTCATCTATTGTCTAACATGGCTGCACACATGACATTTTACATTAGCATATAACACGTCACATCAACTTAAATTTTAGATTTTTTAATTCAAATAGATTTTTCTACCAAATCGTAACACTATTTTTTTATCTGTTTGAGCCATGGTGTTTAGAATTAATGCAACAACACAAGATTATATATGTTCATTGTAAAACAAATGTGAAAATGTTTCTACATCGTAGGTTAATATATTTTGGTATTTTAAAATTTTAAAAACTAAAAAATAAGAATTTTAAATTTTCTATTTCATTAAAGAATGGTATTTTTCTAATTTGGATTGCGTTAATATTCAGTTTTGTTAAAAAATGTAAAGATCTATATAAATGAGAAATATATAATATGTTTAAATTATTGACTTTGAACATATTGAGATATGTCAAAATTATTTATATTTTAAAATATAAATATAAAAATATGCATGTAGAATTTTTGCATTTATTTTGAGAAATATGATGGCTTAAAATGGGATAAAAATAAAGTAATCATTTGAGAAAAATTGATTTGAAACCATATTATAAAATTGAAGCTGACATAATATGACAAGAGCTGACGTAATATGTTCAGACACCAAATTGAACCTTTTGATAGTTGACAGACAAAATTGAGTTTTTGATGATAATTTAGAGACTAAAATGAGTATTATCCCAATCTTAAATTCTTGATTCAAACAGGCTCTATATCTGGGGAAAAACTCAAAAAGTGCAGGAGTACTGAATAGCTATATTGCGACAGCAACATATTTCAGGTTCGAAAGAAAAATACCAAACGGTTGAGTTTCAGAGCAAGGCTGCAACGAAGTAGGGCAAATCTGAGGCATCAGAAAAGCTGAGAACTGTGCCTCGCACCAGAACCACACCAGTGGAACTTGGTGATGGGTTTCTGAATTTGATTTTAAATTCTCGCCGAAATGCAGTCTGATAACCTGAGCCGCATATTTGGGCCAATGCTCGCTTGAAATATGCTGACATATGATCATATATCATGTAAATGCTCTGATGAATCTTTGCAAGTTTTAGCGTCACAATAAGCCCAAGAACACAGTGCAAAGAAAATATCAGGCAGCCACGAGCACATTATTTGTACAAATAACCATCTCGGCGCAATAAGCTGCAGTAGCTGATATATGTTGATCAGAGTCGCAGGCAGCTAGAACTCGTCGACGGTGATGCCGCCCCTGATGACCTCGTACACCTCCCGGCTCCGCGACCTCTTGATCCCGGCGGTGAAGTGGACCTTCGCGGCGTCGGCCTTGACGGCGGTGACCCTGGCCCAGACAAGCACCTTGGTCTTGATCCCGTCCACGTCCGTGAAGCGGCCCTCGCCCAGCGTGCCCGTGACCGTGGCGTCGAACCGCAGCTCGGAGCCGTCGCGGTAGCCAACCTCGCACGGGGCCGGGATGTGCACCGTCAGGCGCTTGGTCTCCGGGTCGAGCTCGTAGTTGGTGGCTTCGCGTGGGAACAGACCGGCCGGCAGGCCGTGCTCCGCGAGCAGCTCCGGCAGCGGTTTCTGCATCTTGCCCTTGAGCTTGTTCACCAGCCATTTGGCGCCCTCTCCGACACTCGTCGAGAGCGACTGCACTAGGGAAGCATCAAGCGTCAGGAACACGAAATTTAATTCATAGTCGTTCTAGAGCCAAACGAATGAGCTTAGCCATTTGGAGGACAGAGGACTAACTAATCGCTGCGGGCTGCGCCCTGCGCTAGATGAGAAAACGAAGAACGAATGAACCAAGATTGGGAGTACGGTCAGATTGGACGCTGGTTTGCTTGCACGAATGAACCAAGAAGAAGAAGAATTTTGAATCAAGCTGACAAACGGCAAGCTGACATCAAATACTAGAAAAGCAGCAGATTACTTCTGATCGTAATCGATCATTAGAACGATGCACATGCGCGCATGCGTCACAGGTTGCGCGGCGAACCACGCTACTACGTCGCTAGCAACGATGAGATGGAAGCACAAGCACGAGACTTACGGTGATCGCTTCTCTCCTAACCGGACTTACGCCTGCGGCGAAGCAAAAGTGGACGAAACCTGCAACGATGAGATGGAAGAACAGGTAGAACACGGACCTCGATGTCGTCGCCGGCCGATGAGATCTCCTTGTTGGCCCTCTGCCCGAGCCAGTAGGTGCCCATCTTGTTCATGATCTCGTCCATCTCTCCTCCGTTCCTCTCTTCCTCTCTCGGCAGCTACGGTCTCAACCAACCTCTCCTCCTCGCGCTTCTGCTCTGTTTTCTCGGTATACTTCCCAACGAAGCAAGGAATTTGAGAGCAGGCTACGCGCTCCGGTGTTCACCGAGTCTCGAGGTGGAACCGGCAACCCGCAACCAGATCAAAGCGAGAAGCGGCGAGGAAATTGACGACGCGCCATCCACGACCGCCCTAAAAGCGACGTGTCTTTCCTCTTGGTCGTCGGCACGGCTGCGCGGATTTGAAAAACCGGCGGCTGAGGCGACGGACGTGTGTGACTTCACAAGTTGATCGAGTCCAATCGGCTTTCCGGAAGCCTCTCCAACAGCGCCAAGGAATTCAGAAGAGAGACTGTCACGATTATTGTTTCAACAAAACCATGCTAAAGTAAACTTATATGCTTATTTTTTTTACATGAATAAATAATTTTATAGTGTACGACACCAGATTCATACCGCTCTGAATTCGCGGGAAATTGGAAATGAATAGTACTACATGAGAGTAAACCGAATTCATTCCTTTGACTTTGAAGCCCGCCGTAGAGAGAGGAGCAAATTATTTATTTCTCTCTGTTCTAAGAAGCTATCTTTTATTTATCCTTAAAAATTTTCTACTTCTCTTATATATCCGAATTACATAACTCTATCTTTTTATTCTCTTGTCATATTTTTTTAAATATGTGAACAATTTACCCTCAACAAGCTATTTCTTATTTACCTCTAAAATGAACAAAAGGTTATTTACGTTTTTCTTTCTAAATTACTAATTAATCAAAAGCTAATGATATTATGAATAATATAATAATATAAGAACATAAGTACACAATAATACTAATTTTACATATTATTATATTATTTCTAATGATATTATAAATGTGTTACATTATTTTCTATAACGTGTAAAATTAATGTTGTTGCATACTTATGTTCTTATATTATTATATTATTCATATTATCTTGACTTTTGGTTAATTACTAATTTGAAAAGAAACATAAATAATTTTTCTTCATTTATTTAATTTGAGGGTAAATAAGAGATAGCTTGTTAAATGTAAAACTATCCACAAACACAAAAAGATATGGAAAAAAAAGGATAAAATAAAATGCGGGAAAAGTATATTAATGGGCCTGAATGATCGGCCGAAATACTCAGCCCGTCTTGCATTCCAACCCTTTCTCAAGGCCCACCCGCCAGGGCTAGGGTTTTATCAGAGCGACCCCCGCGCACGCGCAGCCACCCGCGCCTCCTCCAGACCGTCGCGCCGGCGCCGCCACCTCGCCGCTCAATCTCCTCGCTCTCCGGTGATCGATCCGTCCCGTACCATCCCTCTCTTCGCGGCCGCTAAATCTCCCTGTGCTCGTGATCCGCGCTCTCTGAACTGTATCTACTCTCGCTGCAGGATCCGGCCGAGGTAGGGAAGATGTACACCGCGAGGAAGAAGATCCATAACGATAAGGGCGTTGAGCCCACCGAGTTCGAGGACTCCGTTGCCCAGGTGAGAGCTACCTCAGTTCTCAGTTTTTTGCTGCTTGGCTGCTTATTTCTATCTCCATGTGCTTCTCTTTGTGTTGTTATATGTATCTGTGGGTGATTGTGTTCGCGCTGGCTGCTACCTCGCAGGCTTTCTTTGATCTGGAGAACAGCAACACGGAGCTTAAGAGCGACCTGAAGGACCTCTACATCAACAATGCAGTGTAAGCGGCCATTTGTTCCTATCTAATGTCCTTCACCCAGTACCAGTAGTGAGAGTTGAGACGAAGATTGAGCTAACTTTGTTGGGTTGTGCTGACGTGTGGTGGTGATTTTGTCTTTGCAGCCAGGTAGATGTTGCCGGCAACAGGAAGGCTGTGGTGATCCACGTCCCCTACCGCCTGCGCAAGGCCTTCAGGAAGATACACGTTAGGCTCGTTAGGGAGCTGGAGAAGAAGTTCAGTGGAAAGGTAAGTTGATCATGTGCTTTTTTTTTGGTGCATCAACTCCTAGCTTTTTTAAGCTACTGTTCTTCCTAAATGAACTTCGAGGCCTCTTATTTTTGGGCGAAGGCACCATATGTCAACCATACTTGCAATGTATTTGGAAATTGCCAGCACTTCCACAGTTAGAATTCTTTAGCACTAGCATAGCTTAGGTTGGCAGGCACAACTGGTTGCATTGCTCTGTTTGAAGCGGTAGTTTCGGCTGTCTTGTACCACTTATGTAATTGCTTAAGAGCTAATTTTTCAAAATTTTGTTGTCGTCCAGCATAATAGTGCATGCTTCTTCTGATCCGTGAACATCCTACATGCTTCGTCACTGCTTGGAACATGTTACATGATTTACATTTTTCTATGAACAGGTTTTGCATGTACTACTTTTCATTACTATGTATCAAATACACTGAAAAACCCTTGTTGTATTTACGTAATCCATGTTTTATCTGGTTTTTGAGCAGCGTGTGCATGTTGCTATCAGCGTGCCCTCATTGTGTTTCCTGTTTTCTTTGACCTTGCTTGGAAACTGCAGCTATATCAGGGTGTACATTCTTGATGTCATAAGGGTGCTTAGAGACCACTGCTAAATAATTCACTATTATGCACCTGTTTATAATAATTCGTCAGAATAATTTGAAGTGATCATATCTTTTCACTTGTCACAGGATGTGGTAGTTATTGCGACTAGAAGGATCGTGAGGCCACCCAAGAAGGGTTCAGCTGTTCAGCGTCCTCGCACCAGGACTCTGACTGCTGTTCATGATGGAATCTTGGAGGATGTTGTCTACCCAGCTGAGATTGTGGGCAAGCGTGTCAGATACCGTTTGGATGGTTCCAAGATCATCAAGGTAGATATTTAAGTTGCTTCTGTATTCTAGTTAAACACCGTATGGGTGATCAGTATAGCTGCATCTCTGCATATGCAGATAGTTAAAATTTAGCACTTAACATTTTTTTGGTTTGTTAGAGATTAAATCAAACTTGGAGCATGGGGCACATCAGTTAATAGGCTTATAAGGTACTGAATTTTGTCTTGATTTTGCTCTTTCAGATCTTCTTGGACCCAAAAGAGAGGAACAACACAGAATACAAGCTAGAGACCTTCACTGCAGTCTACCGCAGGCTCTGTGGTAAAGACGTGGTCTTTGAGTACCCCGTGTCTGAAAACGCATGAAGATGATGCCTTCGATATTACCCATTTCTTCTTTCATAATGTTTGTGTACTAGTTTTCATGCTATGTTGGAAAATAGTCGGATGCCAATATTGTTGCTAAGGTATTCTGTACTGGATTGGACGTGTACAATGTCAAAAGTTTTGAGCATTGAACTTCGTAACCTTTGCTCTGATTGCTCGTTGCAATTTCATGTCTTGTTGATCGTGCTCGACGCCTGGTTTACCAAAAACATCCTTCTGTGGATGTGTTGACTTGGATCGATTGGGTGTACTGTTGTCTGTCGCAGTTGAATTAGATGAGAATTTATGTATGTCAGCAAGTGTTGCCACGTGCAACAAAGTATTCGTAGCGAGCACCAAATTCAGGCATGCAGTTCTACAAAAAGACAATGTCATGTTATATCAATAGCCATTGCAGGTGCCAAATTGATTCAGACTCCTCTCTGAACGACTCAGTTCATATGAATAGTGACACATTAAGGTCAAAATTCAACCTTGGGAGGTAAACAAATATAGCCAAACAAGATCTCCCAATTCTAGTTGTGGGCGCTCGGTTCTACAGAAATCACTATATTTTTCTCAAGAGTAATTTTGAGCCCCTAACTTTATTATCTGACCTAAAATCTTGAAATTCTAACATCTCAAGCACCAATGTTCTCAATCGTAGTAGATTTGTTAATCCTCTTCAGAATGCCTGCTATAACCTGGTTACCAGAAAAGAGCAGTACAAGAGCATTACTGAGGCATTCTTGATATCAATAATACACTGCTATATATCAGAAATTATAAATTAATCTCTCACCTTTCCCGGTCCAAGTTCATAACTTTTCTCGAGACCCTTGTCCATAAGAGTCTTCACAGTGGTCTCCCATTGCACAGGAGAAGTTACCTGTTGTGCAGCAGATTAAACCATAAAACACTCGGTAATCATTCTACAGTACAAAAAGGCAGTATGACATAAATTCAGTATCGTGCTGACCTGCCGTGCTAAAATCTGCTTGATTGTATCAGGATCCGAGTGTGGCTGTGCATCAACATTGGAGATGACAGGAATTCTCGGTGTTATAATTTCTGTGGCAGCCAACGCAGACTCCAATCTTGAAACAGCTGGTTGCATGAAGCTAGTATGGAAAGCGCCAGCAACAGCTAGGCGTACCTACATAATTTTAAACTAAGAAATATGATCCTTTGGTCACAATGTCATATAAAAAATTATAAAAGCCATTGAAACTCTTGAGAAATGTGGTAGCCAGATTTTATCAGTTTAAAGTAATATAATTTTAATATGGAAGCTACACATACAGATATATGGGAACACGAACCGTCATTCTGGCTTTGAAGGACTTCGCTTTCGCTTCGACAGCTTTGATACCCTTTACACCACCTGAAACCGCATAATTTCCCTGTAATGAAGCACATGTTCAAACCAAGCAAGATTCAATAGCCAGTCGACAACTAGCAGGGCAATTGATGGCATCAGAAAATAAACTTACTGGGCACAGAAAATTTGCAATATGAACCCTTTCCTTTTCATCTACTTCCTCGTTAGCAGCATCACATAGTTGTTGCACCTTTTCTGAATCTAGACCAATCACACTAACCATCGCACTGCTGGCAGCATCTGAAGCATCCTGCAAAGATAATGAACATCAACAATGACCCTAATAAGTAAAAATAAACAGTCACATAACATTTCAGTAGACTAACCTGCATAGCTTCTCCTCTCAGCTTGACAAGTCTCAGGCCATCCTCAAAGCTGTATATCCGAAATTATGTATAAGTATTCATATGTGATTGAGTCCATGATTATAGAAATCCAAAGTCCTAGTCATAGTGATTGATCAAAGATGATGGGTTACCCTATGGTTAACTTTTATTTCGGACATAAGATACGAGAGTTTCTAATTAAATGCCAGAAGTTAAACAGAGTATACCTAAAAGCACCAGCAAATGCAAGTGCAGTATATTCTCCCAAGCTGAGACCGCATGTAACATCTACAGAGTTGATTACATCTTGGCCTCCATCGCGTGCACGCAGCACTTCTACTGCTGCAAGGCTGGTAACATATATAGCTGGCTGCAAAAATGGGACTTGTTTGATAAGCAGAACACAACCAACACTACATTTCAAATGCATAATCTGCCGCAGCTTTATTCACATGAATAATCAATATATTGAATATAACATGAAAATGTTGTTCCTAGTAATTTCAAGCATGATTACAAGCAATATGCATATATCAGCAATCAAATAGAGTATAAGTAGTACTTAGATAAGCTCATTCAGATATCCAATTTCAAAGCTGGCCACATATGTGTTTTAAATCCCATATCATATGTGTCAGAACACATGTTTCAGTAATAACGGTTTTAAGAGAAATGAACAAGATATTACATAAAACAAAGTTGCAAGAAAAGTAAAATGGATGAACTATAACAAGTACAAATAGCTATGACTCTGAATCCACAAACCTGGCTGATCACTGTTGAATCAAGCTTCTCTTTTGGTCCATTGGTGCAAAGCTCCAACAAGTCATATCTGTATTAACCAAAGAAAAAAAAGCATTAGCATGAACGATCATATTTCTTTTTCTTGGAAGAAGAGGAGTCATGAATTCGAAATGAAGTGTGAAAACAGAAAGAGATACATATACTCTATTGTGGTACCCAAGGATATCATTTGCCTGGTTGAACAGTTTGGCAGCTGCTGGAACACTCTGAGCTTCTGCGCCCATCCCAACAGTTTGGGCACCCTGAAATGAAAGGCATTCAGCTGTCAATGGAACGGGAAAGAGTTACACTGAATGTCAATATGCCACGCATACACCAGGTATTTATTGTTCTCTGAAAAAACGGTATTAATTTTTTAAGGAACGAGAATGGCAAAGGCATCATTCGTTTTGCTTAGAACTATGCATGTAGTAGGTGCAACTAAATCGACAGAAAATTCTGGAATAATCGAACCATCACCAAAATTAATAATCTGTAGCTAAATCTGATCCACCAAAGCTGATGAGTGTAAAGGTCTATGACTATTAGCAGCTAACTAGCTAAGTGGTGCCAAATTACCACAGATTCTTGTAAATTGCCACTCAATTAGATTATGTAGTACTCCCTCCGTTCACAATTATAAGTCATCCTAGCATTTGAATTTTGTTCACAAATATATATCATTCTCACTTCTCAATACACCTTTCTCTCTTTGCAACACTCTTTCTCTCTTTTCAATAAATCTCTATCAATATCTCTTTCCTCCTTGTTTTATACACATCATACTTTTTCACTTCTCTTTAATTCCCGTGACAAGGCTAAAATGACTTATACTTGTGAACAAGGGAGTAGTACATTGTTTTGATTTTAAGCCCAAAAAAACTTGATAAACTATTGTCATCGCACCATACTTGACTCTTGAGCATATGCATTCGTGCACACAGCCCAGAATTGCCGCGTCGTACCTGGCCGGGGAAGAGGAATGCGGTGGTGGGCTTGTAATCGGCGAATAGCGCGTCGGCGCCAGCGGCAACCTCGGCCCCAACAGACACCCTGGCCGACGAGAACCTGGATCTGGACGGCGGCGCCACCCTCGCGGCCACCAGCACGGTGGCGCGGGCGCGCCCGGCGAGCGGGGCCGGAGCCGAGGGCCTTAGGATGGCGAGCGTGGAGGCCATCGGGTGCCCCGGGGCGTGGCGGAGACGACGAGGCGGCAGGCGCGGGAGCGGTAACCGTGAGGAGGTGAACTGGAGGAGCATGCGACTGCGGAGAGCTTTGTAGTGGCAGCTTGCAGGTGGGCGAGGATGCCAGCGAGGCGGACGGAGGCGGAGCGCACGAGGTGGGGCGGGTGCCCGGCCGGTGGACAGGAGGACGACGGCCTGCTCCGGTGCTCGGCCTTAGAGAGGGCGAAAGCCAAATGGGCTGTTATTACGCTTCAACTCAGCGTTACACTGCATCGGGCTTTTAGGGCCTGTAGAGTGTGTTTCAGGCCTCGGCAATTAGTGGGCTGTGGCCATTTGCTGATGATGTTGGGGTGTGTGCTCCCAAAGCCTAGTTTTCTTCGCGTACTCTTCTTCCCTTCAGACCATTTTCTTCAGAATTTTTTTTTGCGACTTTCTCTTCAGAAACTTGTGTAGTAGTACTCCGTATTTAAATCAAAGCCGAATAGCTGTGCACCAAATACTCTCGCAAGAAAAAAATTGTACACAAAAATTTGGAAGTATGCAAATTGAGCACAACTTTGGCGGTAAGCCCATGTGACAATGGATCTACGAAGAAATCAGGCGGTGTTTTCTGGAGAGGGAGATCAGAAGCTTGTAGTACCATTCCAGTTCGCTCGTGACTACTTGTAGAGAGTACCATCAGCTCCGCGGCCACTTCACCTGAACATCCAAAAAAGAAACGAACAGTACACGGTTCGCGATCCCGCCACACGCGACGAAGCGAAATGCGGCCGAAAAGCAGGGCGCGTAGCCGTCGACCCAGTTGAGTTGCCAACATGGATGGATGGAGGCGGCGAGCGCGACGTACCGGGCCGCGCCCATCGGAACCCAACCGCCCCACGGCGAGCGATCAGCGGATCACGACGAGCCTTCTCCCCGTCCCACAGCAGGATAGCGTATCCGTCGCCGGCGCCACTCCGGCCGCTGACGAGGCGCGCCACACCAGAACGAGATCCACGAGTTAAACAAGACGTCACGCGGAGATACTTGGGCGCCGCTAGGAGAAATGAGTGGTCGAAACAGCGTACTAGGAGACGCCGCCGGCGCCGGGAGAAGACGGCAAGACGGGAAATTTGGGTCTGAACTATGAGACACCGCCGTATCATCAACTTTGGCTACTAGCTAGAAGAAAAGGCTAGCAGATTTTTTCAAAAGGGAAAAAAAGGAATCAAATGGTAGCAGCCCAATTTTCACGCTTTTGGCATGGAAAGATAAGTTTGAGTGTGTGCTTGTTTCCATCCAACGAAGAAGCCATCCGTCCGTGCAACTTGCGGCTGGTCGATGTTGTCATCTTTAGAGCCGCCTCGTTATTATCACTTCATCGTGGACACGTAATTTAGACATGTTCGAACGACGAACCAACATTGCTATTATAGCCACCTAGGTGCGTTTCACCTGTCACAACACTTGCTTCATATACAGCGCAGCCCCAATTTTCATGGCGCCTTTCCTTCTCTTTCGCTTATCGCATTCGCCACACTTGCAAATATTTTTCATACTGGTGGAGCTTTCATATAATAGTACTGTAGTTGCGAAAACAATGTCAGAACTGACCAAATTGCATCTTCAATTTTATTTACCAGCTGTGTAGTTAGGATTATTGTGCAGACTGCGTTGCAAAAAAATGTGACTGCTCGCCAGACATAGGCGACCATGTACAGTAGAGACTAGAGGGAACCATATAATGTGCTCCGGAAAGAAAAGGCACCAATAATTACTAGTGGCATAAAAAAAACAGACAAAGCGGCAAACGCCATATATATGGCTATGTCTCTCGATATTTGTATCTCAATAATAATCAATCAAACTGGGCTTAGCTTTTTCCTGACAGCTAAAGCAGCCTTTAACCCAGGGTGCTTAATGCAGCATTAGCAACTGTTAAGAAATCACTACTTTCTATATGTTCCTTGCCGTACGGTGTACCCTTTGCTTTCCCTCTTGAAGAGGAATTTTGCGTGCTTTAACGCGTTGCTAACTCGGGTATTGGATTCAAAGTAGTAGCCGGCCAGAGGCCCATTTTGATCCGAACGATTTGGATGGAGCTGGGGATATTTTGCGTGCATCCTTAAATTAATTAATCCAGATGCATGAGAATTTTGCGTTGCTGGCCACTACACATAATGAAAACGTCTCGCCCTCTGGAACGAGTAATTGGTATAGCATTTTGGTACAGTATTTACATCTTAAAAAAAAAAAGAACTACTACTATTATATTATGCTGTACTGTTCGATATGGCGCCAATGTAGTACTAGTGTGCATGGAACTGTGTAGACCCGCACATGCTCACGTATCCCTTCACTGCTTCACTCCTGGGGAGGAAAACGAAAAATCGTGGGAACATCGCCGGATTGCGCCGCACGCAGCTGGCCTACGTTCTGCTGGTGCGGATGATTATTGGACACTGGACAGAGAAAGAGTCCTGGCCTGCAGATCACCATTGTTCAGCAAAGGCATCTATAGATTCCAGACGCGCGTATCGTCGTCCGGGGAGGATGAACTTCGCGACCGTGCAGCGGCGACGTTCAATCCGTACAGGCGCCCAGGGTCGCCGGGCCCTGGGTCCGCCAGTGCCTACAGGATCTCATCCGAGTGCTGTAGATAGTGGTATGAAAAGACGAGCTTTCGGACTTGATAGCTTCGACTTCGATCGGATGCGTTCGACGAACGGGAGAAGCACGGCGTCGACGCCAATGCATGGCGCCAGGTACACGGAAAAGCCCAAGTCATCGATTGGTGCCAACTGGATCTGTCTGATCTCAGTCCCACACTCCTACGGCCATGCATGGTGTAGCTTGGTGGCGTTGCATACTCCATACTGTTGGACTTCACATTTTCTCATATAAGATTAACTTAGTTACTACATACAACTTAATACAGTATCAAAGTTAAAGATTTCGAATTCGAATTTTAACAGACACGATTTAATAAAAATAAAACTGTACCCTATTTTTATTTCACGACGAGAGCCAATCGGTGGAGAAGAAGGGGAGTAGCAGCAAGCAGGAGGTGCCGGCGGCTCAAGACCTACCAAGGTCTAGATAGCTTGACGGGCTGGCCAATCGGATGCGGAGCGAAGGATTTGGAATATCCGATCTGGTACGCGCGCCGTTAGTTTACGCCTTCTTTGCACGTTCTGCCTACTACGTGCGTACGCGCAGGGAAGGTCCGATCGTCCGAAGATGTACTCATGTACGGTATTGTGACCCCAACCATCGCCGTAAGGCCGTAGCCCTTCGCGTACGGAAACGACGCAGTACTACGCATGATGTGTCGGTTACTTCCGCTGATTTTAAGCAGCGGTTGTCAAAACTCAAAAACCGACACCACTGGAAGATCACAGGAAGTCCGAGCCGGGTGATGGAAGATAGCCGGCTCTTTCGGACCATTCCTGAAGCAAGTGGAAGCATCCAGCCATCCGTATCAAACATTTGGACGCCATCAACCCCAAGCAAGTCAGTTTAAATGCTGGCGGCCATCACCGGGTCCCGGGACACGGAGGGAAGATGAATGAGATCGAGGGCGAGGCCTCGGCGCGGGGATACACCAACCAGGGTAATCAAAGTCCTGCCACTTGCGCGGCCACTTGCGCTGTGGAGTTAACTACTCGCGTCACGCCCCCCTTGCTGACCTGGCCGGGCCTTTTTTTCTGGCGGCAAGTTGCCGCCGGGCCGGGCGTACTACCGGGTCCTCCTCCTCCTCGATCGCGACGGACGGGGCAGCGCAAGTTGCAGAAGGCCGAGAGGGAGCCTCTGATTATCGGCTGGGCTGATCTGTTTAGGAGTTGTTTTGTTGGAAAACATTATCACCTGACCTGGTGCTGATTGTTAATTAGGCATGATCATTAATCGAGGAATAAGAAACGGCGGTGGGCTAATTCGTCGGAACGAAACGGCCGGGCTGTGGGACGAAGCAACGGGCAGCGCAAGTTGGGTTGGGTGGCCCGGCTGGCGTACAGCTCGGGAACTCCCGTCGTCACGCGCCGCAAGTGGGCGGCACATTCGCGGCGAACACCCTGGGGTCGCCTACTACTCAGCATAGAATCGTATGAACGGAATCGAGGATCGATCGTCCCCTATGCTTCCTTCCTTTTTTTTTTTTTTGAGACGAACGCAAAAATACCTCCTTGCGAACTCGCGAGCTTTGCTTCCGTTCGGTTCTTCTGGGATCCGAACACGGATCCAGTTGCTGCGTATTCGCAGACAAGTTCGATAGCTCAGCTCGTATTGGAAGTTCACGCATCACTGACTCTTTATTGCGCACGAACAAATTGTTGCGCACGTACATACAGATCAAAACTTGCACGGGGACATACAATTATGCCTTCCAGGGACAATAGGTATATCGATCATCAACATATATACAAACGGATGAGCAGTTCGAGCATGCGCTGAGACGAAATCTCTATGGATTATACTTGTCAACTCTTGAATCTTTGGACATGGGACGAACTAGGGAGGGGTGTGGACATGTCTCACAACAACGAACAAAAAAGAAAAGGATTCGTTGCCCATGGATGGGGATGGGGATCCATGAATGAATGAAGCGCCTCACCCTCACGTCGACGAGACGGCGGAGAGCTTCTCCGCGGTCTTCGCCAGCGACTGGAGGTTGCACTTGACGATGGTGTCGACGAACATGCGGGTGTCCTCGGGCGTGTTCCCCGCCGGCACGTCGACGACGTACGACTCCACGACGACGGTGCTGGACTCCGGCGCGGCGGGGGCCGGGTGGACGGTGGTGACGGAGAGGTAGTTCCGGAGCCGGTGCTCGCCGCCGACGACGCGGAAGCTGAGCACGTGGCTCTCGTCGTCCAGGACCTCGAGCCGCTCGCGGCTGGACGCCGCGGGGAGGCCCGACACGACGCGCACCTCGCGCAGCGTGCCCACGCCGCCGTCGCCCGCCAGCAGCGCGCAGCTGCGCACGAACCGCTTGTACGCCTGCGGCTGGTCGAACCGCCGCACCACGGACCACACCGCCGCCGCGGGCGCGGCCA
>BCLH01003221.1:17433-32439 GCA_001602315.1 Zoysia pacifica
ACTGCACGTCCAGCCGCTCGCCGCATCCGTGTGCTGCCCTTCACGGTAAAAGTTGAGCGAGAGAGAGAGGGGTTCAGGGAAGTGGAGGGTGGGGAGAGATTACGGTTTTAAAAAAAGCAGTATGGAAAGTAAGAAATTCCCCTATGGTTTGTAAAAATACAATAGGGAACTTTCCCTACGGTTTCCAAAAAGACCGTAGAAAAATTATGTTTCGCCTAGGGTTGAAAAGAAATCATAGGGAACGAAAATATTTTGTAGGGAAAATAGAGGATTCTAGTAGTGTATCAGACCAAATTTTTATTTATTTTTAAAGAAAAATGTAATAAAGATCGATTTAGTTTATGAAAAACAAGTAAAATGAGCCCTTTTATCACCTCTTTATATACTTCCAGTACTAGGGTTCACTGTTCATCATTAGAGACGGAATGTTGGTGTTAGCGGTGTCAATATTTCAAAATTGGAGGGAAGCACACGTATTTTACGACAAAATACCTTCAATAGAATGTTGGCTCGATTTAATTTAATTATACTAGCTTAGATATCCCCTACGTGAGATTGAAATCTGCAATTATCGTAAGTGATATTTAAGCTATATGATATATCTAGTGGAGTAAAGACGACCCAGCATTTTTTTTAAACGTGCTAAATAAAAAAATATGATTGTAAGGGAGTTAAATGGACTTAATAATTGGGGTACAAAAATATGATTGTAAGGGAGTTAAATGGACTTCATAATTGGGGTACAAATCGCACGTCTAAAACCAAAACATTGGTCAACTAGTTAAACAGTTAGGACTCTGACTTCCTCTCTCTGTTTTTTTTAAATTGATGTCGATGTTATCTTTTAAATTCAACTTTGATTATTTATTTTATTCAATTTTTTTAATAAATTTTATATATTTTGATACAATTTGATTTACTATTAGATTTATTTCAATCACAACTTAAAATTTTATATATTTACACAAATTTTTTAAATAAGACAAATAATTAAAATTGATTGAAAAAATCAATAACGATATTAATTTAAAAACAGAGATGTATCTGCTAGTATTCCGTTCAACACGCTTGCTCAACCTTTGTCCCTCTGGATGCTATATAATGCCACCGGTCCCTGCCCCTGGAACCACATCCCAGAACGCGCCACCATACGAAGCATAGAGGCCTTCGCGTTCTTCGAAGACGCAATGGCGCCTCGCATAGCCACCGTCGCGTTCTTCGTCGCTGCCGTCCTCCTCTCCTGCCCCTTCGCCGGCGCCGCGCGGTCTACGCCACGGCCTAGCAGCGCCGCGAACCACGGCATCCCCGCCGTGTTCGCGTTCGGAGACTCGACGCTGGACCCGGGCAACAACAACCGCCTGTCGACGCTGGTGCGCGCCGACCACGCGCCCTACGGCGGTGACTTCCCCGGGGGCGTGGCCACGGGGCGGTTCTCGACGGCAAGCTCATCACCGACTACATCGTGGAGTCGCTCGGCATCAAGGAGCTCCTCCCGGCGTACCACGACGGAAACCTCACGGTCGCCGAGGCCACCACGGGGGGTCAGCTTCGCGTCAGTGGGCTCCGGCCTCGACGACCTCACCGCGCAGACCGCGATCGTGTCCACGTTCGGCTCGCAGATCACCGACTTCCAGGATCTGCTGCACCAGATCGGCTCGGCCAACGTCGCCAGGATCGTCGGCAAGGCGCTGTACGTGATCTCCGCCGGCACCAACGATTTCACCTTGTACACCGTACTGCCGCTCCGGACCGGGAGCTTCCCCACCATCGATCAGTACAGCGACTACCTCATCGGCAATCTGCAATCCAACATAAAGGTATGGATGGTATGCAGAGCTCCATGAATCGATCAATCTAGTAAAACACTTCCTGGATCGATCACAGTAGATTACAAAATCGGTGTCGTTAATTGTTTGCGCAAACAATGCTTCAGAGCCTGTACAACCTGGGAGCCCGGAACTTCATGGTGGCCGGGCTGCCTCCGGTGGGATGCCTACCGGTGCAGAGGAGCCTGCACCTGCAGCAGCCGCCACTGGGCTTCGGAGGCTGCATCGAGGACCAGAACATGGCCGCGCAGCACTACAACACCAAGCTCCAGCAGATGCTGACCAAGCTGCAGGCCGACGCCGCCGGCTCGTCGTTCTCATGGACATGGCTTCGACCCCCTCAAAATACGGTGAGCATGCATAAGAGGAAACTACTTAGTAGATCGCATCGCATCGCATCGAAGCAGCTAGTGATCATCTTTTTGATTCGTGTGTATGTATGCGTTAATTTGCAGGTTTCATCCAGGCAAATATTGGATGCTGCGGGACAGGGTTGGTGGAGATGGGAGAGCTGTGCACCAGTTCGTTGCCGCAGTGCCAGTCGCCGGAGCAGTTCATGTTCTTCGACTCGGTGCACCCGACGCAGACAACGTACAAGCAATGTTTACGTTCGTTTAAACTGTTAAAACCGGTTGAGATCGGTTTAACAAAAAATCGTAAAAATCAGAAAAACCGATCAAAAACCGTTTTAAATAAAAAATTCAAAATTTGAACGAATTGCTACAGTAAATCAGTCGTTTTTTTTTATCAAATGGTTTCACCAGTTTTTCTCTGGTTTCACGACTTTAGATTTCAAAATTTAAAATCCACCGGTTTATCGATCGATTTTACTGGTTTTCGGTATTTCAAAATTTTTCAAATTTTCAAATTTTTCACCGAAAATCACAAAAATCAATCGGTTTTAAACGGTTTTGTAAACCTTGCCTACAAGTTGCTCGCCGACCAGATCGTCCTGTCGCACAAGTCCAAGCTCGGCCAAGTAGTAGCGGAGTATCGGAAAACTGGCAGAATATTAGTAGGTTGTAGTGCTAGCTTGTAGTCGAGCCAATATGATAAATGAATTAATCGTGTTAAATAGTAGTAGGCATATTTAGGATTAGTAGAGGATTGATTCAGTCATATGCATGTGTTTATAAGATTGTCTTTAGCTGTGATTTATATTCAAAAAGAGTTCTAAGTACCGTTCTCAAAATAGAAATCTACTCTGATTAGATTGGTAACACGACGAAGCAATCAGATGATATTTTTCCAAGCACATACTCTCTTCAGTTTTAAATTATTGATACTGTTGACTTTTAATATTAATTTTGACTATTCGTTTTATTTAAATTATGACTAAAAATTTTATATATTGAAACCAATTTTTTGAATAAAACGAATGATCAAGTTGATGTTAGAAGTTAATATTGTCAATAATTTAAAACTGTAGAGAATAGTATTTAAGGTGTGAGAAGAGCAGCAGATACGGGTAAGAAGAATAACAGATGATCTGCGATATGTTAGAGATGATTGTACTTATCTGGAATTCAAGGATAGCATTCAACTCTACGATCTCGGCGTCCGCGAGGACCGGTGAAATCCGAATATACCAAGTTGTTAGCACCCACACCACCCCCCCCCCCCCCCTCGGGTCCATGGATGAGCAGAGAGCACAAGCAACAATCGAATAAGCTAATATTTCGGGTACAAGTGCGAGGGATTAGAGAAGTCTAGCAGGCTAGACTTGGCCTGACCCACGGCCCATGACACGGAGCCCCTCAAGGAAGATACACAATTGGCCAATATCTGTCATTGAGATTCGTGAAAAAGAATGAAGCATTGAGATGTGTGAAATGCATTTTCACTAGAAGTAATAGTAAACATTAGTCTAATGACTATCTGCATCGAAGACACTACTCTATTACAACTTTACAAGACACTCCATTGGTTAAAAATGACAACTCCTGTATACAACAATGGGAACCACAAAAGCCAAGGTGAGTCATCACTCATAAGACTGATGCGGCAGGTGAAGAAAAGATAGAAGTGTAGCTCCTTGACGCCATTTTTATCCAATGGGCATCAAACTTCGATAGTCACGCTGCAGATGCACAACCCCGACGGCTTGAGCTCGGATGTCTGCCACTCCGCTCCTCCCGGCGCAGCCGGGTCGTACACCAGCGTCTGGTACCCGGCTTCTTCCTCCATGGAGAACAGCAGCACCTTCCCGCCGAGCACCCCGAGGCAGAACCGAGTCCTGGAGCTTCCGGTTAGCGGCACCGGGACCCTCTCCCAAGAACCGTCCTGCGGGTCGAACACCGCCAGCGTCCTCTGGCTCTTCCACTCGACGCATAACAGCCTCCTGTCGACGACAACGTGAGAGGTGACCATGACGCAGCCCTTCTTGACCTCGTCCCAGGCGCGGCGACGGGGGTCGTACACGTCGATGCACCGCGAGTTGCCGATGGTGAAGCTCGAGCGGCCTCCCAGGACGAAGAGCCGGCCGTCGAAGCTGAAGGCGAAGCAGCCCCATCGCGGCCGGCGAAGGCTCTCGATCACTGTCCATTTGTTTCGCTGCGGACTGTAGGTTTCGACGCTGCAGAGACAGTCGCCGGCTGGTCCGAACCCGCCGGCTATGTATATCACGCCGTCGAGCTCGGCGCACGCGAAGTCGTGTCGCGCAGTGTTCATCTTCGCAAGTACAGTCCACCTAATATGAGATTTCCGCAGAAATGGATCAGGGTCCATTTTCTGATAGCACTTTTCAAGATGTAAACGTACCTGTTCAAACATGCATCGTACTGGTAAACCTCATCAGAAACGAACTCCTTCCCACGGTCAGCATCATACCCCGCCATGACGAAAAGCTTCGCACCGAGAACCACCACACCGAACCCAGCTTTCGCCGATCCTGGCATCGGAGGAAGCATCCTCCTCTTCCGATCAGGGCTTCCCAGCACCTCCCACCGGGTTCCCTTCCCTTCCGCTTCAGCGGTCAGGACATAAACCCACTCTTCAACCCTTCCAACCTCCTTCCTGACAGCGATGAACTCCTGGCTCCCGATAAACGCCATCCAGCTCTTCGATACGGCGCCGATCACCGGGAGATAGCTCCGTGGGACGAGCGCGAGGCATGTCTTTGCAAGGTCTTCAGGTAAGCCTGGTATCAGGACGCTGCCGGAATCGGTTTCCTTCTGGATCATCGTCCTGGAAGAGTGGTTTTCGTCAGCTTGGGAGTTGACCTGTGTTCTAGTAGCTCTGAAGCACGGGTGCGGTTGAGCTTGAACAAGTGGTGGCTCGCTTGATCCTGTAAGTACTGCAAGCATTGTCCAATGTGGCACTGTCTTTTTTAATCTTTACTCACTCCCCTCAAACCCGAAATAAAGGTCAATATGTTCAGTTTCTTAAATTGATGTCGCTGTTGACTTTTATTTTTAACTTTGACTTTTTGTCTTATTTAAAAAAATTAGTTCAAATATGTAAAATTTTAAATTATGATTCAAATATATAAAAGTCAAATTTTGTGTTAAATTTTTTTGAATAAAATGAAAAGTTAAAGTTGAAAATAAAATCAACAGTGATATCAATTTAAAAATGGAGTAAGTATTTGCAAGTACGAGCTTTGGTGATCCAAATAGAAAAGTTCATGACACCTACCACGGAATCACCAATGTCAATTGCAAGGGACGCAGGTCTGAATTGTACGGAGATGAGATCCTTCAACTTAGATGTTTGCACTATCAAATGGCGCCATCGGACAGTGAAAGGCCTAGGAGTGGTTGGAATGAAGAGCCTTGGTCGTCGTCGTACTGGTTGGGTTGGATGAGGTTCCTCTATCAAACATTGCCCAAGCATCTACAGAAAATTATAGAGTGTACCATTTTAATAATAGGTAGACCATCGATACAGTATTAGTAGTTGCCAAGGGCAGTGTAACACAGGTTTCCATTTTCACCATGGTTTATTACCTACTACAAAATAGAAAAGCTGTCATAGTTTAAAAGAAAAATCGACATCGTTCTGGTTACGCTTCATGCACTGAAGGATAAAAATTCCCTCAGACACACAGACCTCAGCGGGAAAATCATACTCCCTCCGTTTTTTATTTGTAGTCGTTTCCGACAATATCAAGAGGTTTTATTTTGATGTCGTCTTCTGCTCAACCGAGACAAAGTTTCCTTTCTTACACCTATTCGACTCACATCGGCAAAAGCTGCTGCTTTCTCGCTCTCCCCATCCACGGCACATCGACATCGTGTCTGCTCTCCATCGAGCTCGCGGAACGGATAGCGCGGCGAGGCGTCGAGATGCAGGAACAGTTCGTGCGGCTCCACACGCAGCTGCTGTAGGCGGCCGGGGTGTTGGCGTGCAGGCGAAGGCGCTGGCCTGGTCCACGACCGCGTCGCTCCACGCGCAGCAGGCGCGGTGGAAGGCAGAGGAGGACGATGACGCGGGTGCACCGGCTGCCATCCTGTGAGCCTTGACGCGGAGATGCCATCGAGTCCCCATCTGCTCTGCCATCCTGATCTGCTTGTTTTGGGGCGGGGCAAGCGATCTGGCGGGCGGGGGCGCGATGGCGGCGGGCAGGCGGGGCAGGGCGGGCGCGGCGCCTGGAGGGCAGCGCGAAGGCACAAAGGTCAGTTTGTGGCTTGCTTAATCCAACCGAACTGGTTGGGAACGACTACAAAAGAAAAAACGAACGGGGTAAAAAACTGCTACAGTACTTAGTTTTTGAATCTTAAAAAAAAATTGAATTACCTGTTAAAATCGAACGGTTTACCGTTTTTACTATAATAGATTTTGAAAAAAATTGATCGATTTACTTAAATTGAACCGCAGCGGAAAAATCAAAGATCACAGTTTTTGAATAGTTTACCATGATTTTTTAAACCCTGACGGAGTCTATTTGAAACGAACATTACGGGCTCAGACAAGGGCCTAGGCAGATGTGTCAATGACGGAACTGCGAGGGCAGCATGTCCTAGCAACGGGTAGCTTCCTGGCGGGCTGGGAGCATGAGCACAAATTCTGCTCCAATCAAAGCAGAACTCAGGGGCGGAGTGCGCAAAATTCACCCCAAGAGCAGCGGGAAGTAAGAGCGCGCGCAGCCCCTGAAATCCTAATAGAATCGCAAACCGTACCGCCAAGATCGATCCCGCCAAATTAAGAGCTTGGCATGCTATGCAGAAATGGAGGAAAAGTGCATACCTGAAGCAGGGGATCCTAGCCTCCCTCGGATCAGGTCCTGATCAAATGGATCGGAAATGACTGGAGGAAGACGAAGCGACGATGTCAGCCAATGTCCCGGTCGGTTCCTTGTACAGCGTTGTGATGACTCGTCAGAGTTGCTTACTGTGCTAGTATGCGTGACAGTAAGGCTAATCAAGCATGTACCACATTATAAATATGCAGCACTAGTACACTAATATATCGCAGACGCAGTCTCACTGCCTTAGCCATGCCCCTTGTTGCAAGTTGCAACGGCCCCGTGCAAAACCAAGAGGTGGAAAGCCAAAGTCAACTTGCCTCGCAGACAGCCGCCGTGCGTGGAGGTCAAGGTGACAAATAATGGTCGGTCTGCGAGTCAGCGCTTCCTAAGCAAGCTTATCTGGATGACGGGAAGAGTACGGACAGGCAGGAGCACAGAAAAAGAGTGTAGACATAGAAGCTGATGATAAGCTATGGCAGCGGTTCAATGCAACTCGGACAAGTATTCCATCTGTTCTAATTAAAAGGCAAACTTCAATATAAACTCAAAAAATCACTATAGATCCATCCGTTTTCAGTAGATCTCCAATGATTAAATTTACCTTTCACCTTTTAAGAGATATATAAGCAGGTGCGGAGCTAATGTTATAGCATTGGTGTCATAGGACAACAACGAATTTTGGTTGCACCCTTGTACACATTTGCTATTCTGCACTAGTGACACCAGTAGATCATTAATTGTTAAGAGTAACGGTGACACCATTCAGCTTAATTCCTAGCTTCGCCCCTCTGATAAGCCAGCAACATTTGATCTATTTCACGGGTTAGATAATGACTAATTTTGGGACGGACGGAGGGATCAACAAGCAGTTCTTGATCTGAAACGGTTTCGGAGTATTGTTATTCCTGTACGGATGAGATGTTTTGTCAAGCATTTGATTAACAGAAGCTTATGAACTGGAGGTTTGGTGAGGGAAAATTCTATTGGATAAGCTCCGTAAAAGGTCTGGATCGGACAGATGTAAAGGAGCTATTAGTAGACATGCATGTAGTATACGAAGCAGCTTCTCTGACCAAGAGGGATTTGACTTTTGATACTTTGACTTTGTGTGCTGCTGGTAGCCTTATCCATGAACGAGATAGGAGTAGGTGGGATGAATGTAGCGCGGTTCCATCCGAGGCATGATACGTCTTCGTTTCTGTGCTGCAGAGACCACTTATAATCTATATATATATACTACACTTGTAATTTATACTATACTTCAATATATATTCTAGAGGCAAAGTAGGTGATCTGCCAGATCAGGGTTGACTTCTGATGAGTAGGCTGTAACTTGCGACCACCCTGCAGAGTCGATCAATAAGTTTCACCTTCTCATCTTGGAAAGTGGAATTACACAGACACACACGCACATGCATATCCTTTTCCCTAATAAACAAGAGTCAAATTAGTTCAATAACATTGCAAAGAAGCTGGAGTTGAAAAATGTTAACACAAAGTTTTGGAGCTGCAAAATGCCATTGGAGATTGCTTTGAGTTGGGGATTACCATTGCTGTGAAGTTTAACTCATAGGGACTTGCGTTGACACCCAAAGTTTGCATCTTAAGAAGACCGAAAGTTTTGATTTTCTAAACTGGATGCTCCAGTTTGATGGACCGAATACGTTTGATAATGATTGTCTCGCAAGAATTATTTTTCAACATATTTTTGAGGACATGGAAGATATTTTCAAAGAGTTTGGCTAAATTTCACTAAAAAAGAAAAGAAGTTCTTAAAAAACATAAATATAAAGCCAAATCCATGATTTGAAGATTCTATGACGTAGCCCTCGCCGAGACGATCGAAACGGATATATAGATCGTCTAATATAGAGATTGGACGAGGAAATTATAGACTTAACAAAAAAACATCTGAGTTACTACCAAGTGCCAGAGTATTCGGTACATACCAAAGTGTTCGATAAGCCCTCTCTAGATGCCAAATTTTGCCCACCTGAGTCTTCGGCAATATTCTGGAGTGTCTGGTACCCGAAGTCTATTTTTGATAGTTTTTACACCAAATCAAAGCTAATTTATTTTCTAATCAAGAAGATACGTGGCTCCATGGGATAAGACCACCTCACCTGCATATAAAGAGGCCTAAAACTGATTGAGGAGGTAACCCAATCAATTTTATCAAGTACTCTTTACTTTTTTCCTCTTCATACCCTAATCTTCTTCCAACCCCCATGCTGTTTATCTACCGGTCTTCACGGCCATAGATGACATCTAAAAGCCTGCCGGTCGAACTAGGGCACGTTCGGCGACGCTCACGCCCAGACGAAGTCCCTCTCGGGCGAGAGATTCGACGACCTTTGCTAGTTTGCTCGTAACCTAGTCGTTCTTTTTCACGAAAACACATTGTCTACCATTTTACAGGTTTGCTCGTAAACGTAGCCACTTTTCACAGCGAAATCGCGGCATCTACCTTTTCCCTAACCGATCAAAGGGGACCTCTTGGATCTGGTCCGTTGCGACCCGCACGACCTAGTTCTCTCCGTGCGTTGACCCGATCCGAGCGTCAACACACTTTTTTGCGACTTCGCTGGGGACGATTATTCGGTTTTCATCGCAGTAACCAAAATTTTTTAACCTAGCCTTTTCTCTAATTGATCTATCTTTGTGATTCATCATCACCATCGCGTCTGGCCTCTTTGGGCCGATTGCATCTACTTGCGGTTGTTCTTATTGAGCAGGTTTTACTAGTAAGAGCCAAAAACAAAGAAGAAAAGGGAATCAAAGCCACCTTGTTATTGCGGTTCGATCAAGAAAAGAATAGAAACAAACACCTGACGAGCTATCCATATCGCCACGATGCTTACGAGGTATAATATGCAATATCATCACTTAATGCTCATTTTGCAAGCATCACAAATTCTCATATTGATGTTGCTAGGTACCCTAGTGAACATATTGCATCAACTAGTCATTATACATATAGTGGTCTTAACTATTCGAATCATCATTTTGAATGTATGCATAGATCTATTGTTCACGATGCATTTGCTTCAAATTTAAATTTTACTACCAACATTCAATATACATATCCTCATACATCGGCAATGGGGCAATCTCATATGCCGATGGTTAGTTATCAAAGTCGGGCCAACATGATGAGGTTCGACTAAGTTTCATGAAACACCACATACCAATAATTTTATGAATACCCAATATAGTATTTTTTCTTTTAATGCATCAGCAGCAATTGCACCATTTATAATAGCTTCATATAATGAGCTGATACACGACCCATATGGCCATGCTAGTTCATATTTTTTATCTAATTTTTCTTAAGTGCCATATGATACTTCGCATGTTGCTAGAGTGGAGGCTACACCTATAAATTCAGCATTATATTCGAAACTTCATGATCATAATTCAGCTCCTTACGTTGTTGAAAATTGTAGCCGAAGTAATGAAAATCCAGCAAACATTCACATACCTCTACATGCTACACTTGCATATACTTTACCCACTAATTCGACTTTAGGTGCAAATAATAATTATGGTCGAATACATGAAAATTCAGCAATATCTCCTAATTTGCCTTCGGATGAATCATTGAATGTCAAGGAGAAATTAGATGCGGGTTTTGAAAATTTTATGGCAAGAATTAGAAGTCGTTCCAATAGCAAGCCGATTGTTACTGAATTATTGGCTACAAGTGAGATCGAGAAAATAAGCACAGCTACATATGAGGACGTCAAATGAAAAAAGGTGGCTACGTTTGATTTTACTAAAAAGGTCATATGTTTGTCAAGTGATTATTCTATTATTCATCCGCTTCGACCCATAACCGAACAAGGTTCGGTTAATAAAGAGCATCATCATGAGCATGGAGACAGGGACGAGAAGAAGACAAAAGCGTTGCCATACCATAGTTTGGTGATTTCTAGCGGCGCTAGCAAAACAGGAACATCCGGTTTAATGAATTAGAACTTCCGGTTTTCATCAATTCATATCAAGGTTTCACGCTTCTCCAACATATTTGATAAGGTACGTTTCACGAGTACTTTACCTAATTCTCAATCAGATCATAAATTTTCAATTGATGCATCCATTAATACTGCCACGGTGAATAATTCTAAGGGATCGATTGAGGAGAGTAAATTACTTGTTAGCAATAGAGAGTCTTCACATAGTATCGGCCAATGCGTACTAAAAATTAGAAATGCCGATAATAGTAATATTTTGGCATTCAAAGTTTCAACCTCATCCATGCCAAAAATTTTATCTAAATGGTTTACTTGTGGCCATTCAGGTTTTAAAAGAACAAAATCAAGATTAACCGATGTTGCAAAAATTGATGCTAATGCAGTAAAAGATTCTAAAGCATCCCGTAAAAGAGACACAAGTAAATGCGTAGCCGAATGGATAGATGAGAAATCTGAACCTTTCGTTTTCTTAGTCTTAAAGCCCTCTGCTCGAAAGAATCGGCTAAAGAAGATGAAGTACACTTTTGATTTGACTTTGTGTGATGATCTTTTTGATAACTTGCTTGAGAATAGTTTTATTAGGCTCATAGATCACAAAGTTATTTTATCACCGCAAGATGTAGGAAAGCGAGCATATTGCAAGTGGCATAATTCTTTTGAGCATAGTACTAAAGATTGCAATATGTTTCGTCAAAAAGTTCAATCGGCCATTGATGGAGAACAATTGGCTTTTGGAGAAACACATAAGGATGACCAATTGGCCCCAATTGGTCTCGATAGCAAAAGCTTACCAAATCGGCCACAGACTGGTTCATCTAAAAACAACGAGTTGACTCTTAGTAAAAACAAGTTAACACCCTCCAATAGAGAGAGTGTAATTACCGATGAGATTCATGATGATATTATTAAATGTCATGATTTTACCAAGATTATAAAAGATCCATCGTGCACTGGGGGACAACATAAAGTTTTTGAGCTTGCTCATGGGCGATTGATCTCAAATCTGCCAAATTCAGCAAAGCTGAAAAAATCAGAGTCTTAAGTTCATTTCGATTCTCGCAAGGTCAACAAAAAGAACAAAAATCTGAGAACCAATTTGGAGAAGGTTGATGAAGGTAAATTCCATGGCCAAAGCAGAGGTAGCTTACTTTTGAAGAGCTTTTGGCTAAATATGCAGAAAAGATAGATGCAAAGAATGATCATACACCAAATCGCCCAAAGCCATCAAGAGTGCCTCCACAATACAAATATGATAATTCAAATCGGTAAAGAAAGAGAGTTTATTCAGAGGATCCATATCTTCCTTTTACGCCGATTGTACCACCTCCATATTGATCACAAACTATAGCTTATTATCATTATGCATCATGGGGGTGGTATGGTCCAAAGATGCAGCATCAATCATATCATCAACACCATGACACTACAAGAAAGCAAACCACCGGAAGACAACCATATTTGAAAGACCGTTTCGACAAAGAATCAGTCAATGGCTCAAGAGAAGAGGAATGTGGCTCGACAAGTCTATCGTGTCAAAAAGGATGGTCGTAAGGACAAAAGTTCAGATGTGAGTTCAAGTGAAGAAAAGCCGATTAGTGCTTTGAAAACTTCGGCTATGAATGGCAAAAAGTTGAAGCAACCAAGCATTGATATTCTTGATGCCAAATCTGAACCAAAGAAGTTAAAAGCATTCAAAAGCAAATCAAAGTTGCCAATTCCCAAGATGAAGGCGCAACCAAGGGGTCCACTCAGTTTTTCAAATTGGCAAAGGAATAAATTGCAAAAACACTTAGCGCGGAAGAATTAAAAAAGAAGGACATGGCATAGATTCCCAAAGAAAGGTTGCAAGAACATGACAATAGTGATAGTCAGGCGATGGGCACAAGAAAGATAGTGGAAAAAAGAAGACTAAAAAGCCATTAAGGTATGTACCCGATCATCAAAACTATTGGTCATTGCTTCGTCATGATTCATTGTCCATGCCACAAATGCGTATGTATTGGAGCCATCCTCATGCTATTTGTTCTTATCCTTCTTGGCTTATTTACGTTAATCCTTAGTGTGACATCCTGAATTTAGGAAAAGTCTAAAAAAACACGTAATTCAAAAATTTTCTAACTTTCACCCTAACATTTTTCTTTCTACTTCTCACCTCTTCTTTTCGTTCCTATTTCAAAAGGCAAAAACCTCACTAAATTAAAACTTATCTAAATTGAAGATTGCAAAATATTAAAATTTGAAGTGTGACAAGTGATTGACCGCGTTTTGTTCCCTTTTCTTTCGTTTATTTTCCTGTGTTCTTTTGAATTTCAAACTTAACGCAATCCTTTAATTCTAAATCCGACAAACTTCTCTGAAATTGAAATTCATTCAACTCCTTCGAACCCAATACTTGTGAATTCCTGTCTTATTGAATTCCTTGAATTCCAAACCCGCCTAATTCTCTTGAGACTTATTTACCTCATTCAAATTAATTTCCTCCATTCAAATAGCCATTTATCCTCCGAATTTCATAGAATAAAATCTATTCAGAATTTGAAGATAATCCTAAAACGAAAGTTGTTCATCCTGAAAAGTTCTTCAACCCTGCAAAATTTCACGTTTATCAGAGCTCGGCAAGTTGACCTTTTGAAGGAAAAACAGAAGACTGTCGCTGAAATTCGGGAAAAAAATCAGAAAAATAGAGAATCCGGCGGGCCGCACTCGGCAGCGACTATCTCCTTTTTCCCCTGTCTTCTTCCTCGCGCGCCCGACCAGCACACGAGCGCGCGGTGCCACGCGCCCTACCACACGCCGCGCATGCCTGCTCTGCCGCTTACCAGGTTGCTACGCAGCCGCCAAGCGCCGCACGTCGCCTGCCCAGCTCCCCGACAGGCCACGAGCGCCTTATCGCATCACCGCTCCCAGTTGCCAGCCGTCTCAGCCGCCGAGCAGGGCGCTGTCACGATCCACCTCCACCGGCGTGCAGCTCCTTCCCTGACATCACCTACACTACCTCTCGCAGCTGCCCTCCCTCTGGAACCCTTCGGTTTTGGCGAATGGTGGCTGGAGCAGAGCTTCCGCCCCGGGCCGCTGCGGCACCCTACCCTCCACTGTGGCCGGTAATCTTCCGCGTTTTCCCTTCGAGTCTGAACCCATGGAGAGGATCCCCACGTCGTCCTGGTGCTCCCACACCGGCATCCTAAGCCCCGCGATGCTGCTGCTGGTCTGGCGCCAGGCGCCGCCGTGCGCACTGATTGGGTTCCGTCGCCGGCGCGCTGCGTCACCCCGCCGACCCCGTCGCGCCTTTGGTGGAGCTCGCCATGACACCCTCGTGCTCCCCCGCCTGGAGCCCATGCTCCTCCGGCTGGCTAGCTGCTTCGCCGTGGCCGAGGTCCATGACGGAGCGCGTGGACCGGCTCTGGCCGCACCATCCACAGAGCATGGACACGGTGAGGAGTAGGCCACCCAACTCAGTAAAAGCCAAATTTACAGAAGAGCCCCTTTAGTTATTCCATTTGAGTAATCCTACCCCTACAGCCTTACAAAAAGGGCCTAGATCCTCATGTTATCTACAGATAAGTCCTCCGGGAGTTTTTGTTATTTACACGTTAGTCCTTTTCACTGTTACATCAAGACTCCCGTTCATTTCGGTAATCGCAGAAACACCCACCATACCCACACCACGAGGATTGGACACGGTAGCCGGCTGATCCGTTCACATGCGTCCTAGAGCTCGGACACGAACACCTTTCTGTGACCCCGGATCGAGCTTGGACCCGGTCACAATCTCGTGACCCCGAGCCGGGTCACCACTAGCCTCGGACCTTGTGTCCACGAGCTTGGACACGGTCACGCTTCCGTGACCCCCAGTCGGGTCACTACCGGACTCGGAGGACACGTCACTGTTTTCACAGTTCCCGTGTCCACGGACACAATCACAGTTCCCGTGTCCACGACAAACCCCAAATTTCCCGTGATCCCCGAATTTCCCGTGATCCCCGAACTTTCTGAAAACCCCGAATTTCCCGTGATCCCC
>BCLH01003222.1:15394-33238 GCA_001602315.1 Zoysia pacifica
GGCCACGGTGGCGCTTATTTTTTTATTTTAGGAAAACAAGCTTTCCTACTAAGTTGAAATCGTAGGAAAGAGATGTCTCCTACGAAACTACATTTTCCCTATGCCTTTCCCGACAGGATTCTTTCCCTACAAAATTTTATAGGAAAACAATATTCCCTACGATTTTGGAGGATTTCCCTACGGTTTTCTATGGTAAAGAAAATTGTCGTTTCTAGTAGGCCTTCTTCCATCGAGCTCTCCGGTGGAGATGAGTTGAGCAGAGATTTGAGGAAAGAGAGATTTGGGGGGAAGAGAGAGAAAGAGAGTAGGAGGAGGAGTAAGTGCGCTGACCTGACCCGCAGTCGGTGGAGTATTTTTTTACTCAATCTGGGCACGCGAGTAAGCGCTCTCAGTCTGGGAATCAAGAGCGACCCTTAAGACGTAAGCGCTCTCGGTCTGGGAATCAAGAGCGACCCTTAAGACGAAAGAATCCAGAGAACCAACGTATGATAGAGATCCGCGATCGAACGGCTGGGATTAAAGAGGCGACGTGGCACAATAAGGAGCCGGAGCTACGTTTAAGTTTCGTATATTAAGAGTATCTGCGCACCGGAATATGCGCTCTCGGTCTGGAAATCAAGAGCGACACTTAAGACGGAAGAAGACGGAAGAATCCAGAGAACCAACTTACGATGGAGATCCGCGATCGAACGGCTGGGACTAAGGAGGCGATGTGGCACAATTTCAAGTTTCGTATATTAAGATGTGAGGTCATCCCTTGGCATTTACATATCAGAGTACGTGCAGATCTGTGACATTCTAAGGTCTCCTTTGCAATGGCTAGGCCTAGTCTATGATCGTTGAAAACCGTTATTTGCATGTTCGAGCGAAACGATCAGAAAGTAATGTGTAACGTATTTCTCGTCGAAGCTCCAATAGTAACAGATACTAACTCATACCATTGCGTGTGAAACAAATAGCACAGTCGTGACACTGCTCTGACAAGTAATTTTTCACATTTAAACTTATTTTTTTTAATAAAACGAGTGATCAAAGTTAATAATAAAAATTAATGGCGATAATAATTTGATAACCGAGGCGGTACAGGGGCAACACCACTTGTCAACGGAATGTACACTGTAATAGAGTATCTCATGCACGATAGTAATTAATTAATTGCTACCATATTCACGCGCAAGAGATTGAGAAAGCAAATGCTTGGAGAGCCATGCACGGCTACTTGGCTCGTAGGCGGCCGGCCGGCCAGGCTTGTGAGATCAGTTAGGGGACGGGGACGGGGACGGGGACAGTGGTCAGACCCATGACGTGACAATGAGCGCGCGCGACGGCGGCCGGGTTTTCGTTTATTCGTTACCCACCCTTTCCTGGCACGTCGGTTACCGCCTTTCTCCAGGCCTCTCTCGTGGGAGGAGCGAGAGAGCATTGCATTGTTTGGCACTGCGTATTGCAGTACCAGGAGAATGTTTAGCACTCGTTTAATGAGCAATAGGGAATACCATCAATACGTACTCCTCTGGCGGCCGGCTGCTTTGATCTTGGCATGCATGGATAAGTCCTCTTACGCAGTAATGCACGCAAATCACGTAGTTAAACTAATTTTAACATGTTTTGTTCAATTTGGACGAAAGAAGAACTATACTTCCATTTCATCTCCACTTATGAATTGCTTCAAATCATAAGCTAGTATTTTTTAGCATACTGCTCATCAGTTATCGCGCATCACATCGTGCTTACCAAAAGCATATATAGGCAGTATTCTACTATTGCCAAAAATTCCCTCTGATCGCCATTTCCAACCTCTCAATCCGGAGAGATAGTAACGTTCAATTTGGTGCTGCTGGGATCTACGGAGAATGTTTGGTACTTGTTCAATGTATGTTAGTACTATATTATTACAGCATAGTTAATGCCTGCCATTTTTTTTTTTTTGGCTTTGATCAGATATTACATTCCTGCTGCGTAGATTGTCCACATTGAATTCTGCGACCTAAAGGCTTGTCCACGTGGACCATCTGTGGAGTAGGATTGGCATTAATTGTGTTGTAATAATATAGTACTAGCATAGATTGAATAAATGCCAAATCAAGCAGCACTAAATTGAACGTTGCTAGTTCTCCGGATCGATAGGTTGGAAATGGCTGTCAGAGGGAATTTTTTGTAGTCAGAGTGCTGCCTATGCTTTTGGTAAGCAGGATATGACGCCTGATAACTGATACTACTACGCAGTATGCTAAAAAATAGCTTATGATTTGAAGCAATCCATAAGTGGAGACGAAATGGAACATTAGTTTTTCTTTCGTCCAGATTGAACTAATTAAATACAGTGAAAACAAAGAGAGAACTATTAAGTATACATGTTAAGATTAGTTTAACTACGTGATTTGCGTGCATTGCTGCGTAAGAGGACTCATCCATGCATGCCAAGATTAAAGCAGCCGGCCGCCGGAGGCATACATTGATGGTACTCCCTATTGCGCATTGAACCAGTGCTAAACATTCTCCAGGTACTGCAATAAGTAGCGCCAAAGATTGCAATGCTCTCTCGCTCTCTCTCTCCTCCCGATAAGCCTGGAGGACTGGAGGAAGACGATAGCCAACGTGCTAGGAAAGGGTGGGTAGTAACCGATCGAGACCAAAAGCCGGTCGCCACCGCGCGCTCATCCGCCTAGCCATGCATGGCTCTCCAAGCTGCATGCCTCGAACTAGGGCTGCGGCGGTTCCATGGGCCAAGGGATGAAAAAAAGCCACATTCGGTGGTTCAAGCTTCTGTACACTCAAAACAGTATTAGGGGCTGTCTGGTCTTGGTACACTCAAAAATTAAAGATAAGAAAATTTTAGTATTACATGAAAAATAAGAGTTTGTTCCAATATAGTGGCACTCATGGATGTAAATTGTAATGGCTAACATCATCTACCAGTGGTGTAGCAGACTAGCAGGGGGCAAGCGCAAGTATCCTGAAACCTACTATACCACAGAATGATCATACATGTTGCTCTCTCCGTTTTTTAATTGTTGTCGCTGTTGACTTTCAACTTCAACTTTGATCATTTATCTTATTTAAAAAAAATTACAAAATACAATATTTTTTATTATAATTTTATTTATCATTAAAGTTATTTGAATCGTAATTTAAAATTTTACACATTTAAACTAATTTTTTGAATAAGAGAAATGGTCAAAGTTAGAGTTAGAAGTCAACGGCGACAATAATTAAAGAACGGAGAGAATATATTCTATTGAAATGCGGTGCCACCCTGTAATTCTTAATCTGAGTAATAATTTGCATCCGAAATAGTTGGAAGGATGTCTCCGTAACATCATGATAACGGAACTCTAACACACTTACCACAGTAGATCCATAATCGTGCCATTTGTTTCGCATGGTATGGTACGAGTGAGCATCTGTTACTACCGGTATTTCGATAAGATGTACATTATGCATTACTTTTCGATCGTTCGATCAAGCATGAAAATAACGGTTTCTTTTTAAACAGTGCGCACGAGTAATGGTAACTCTAACATATTTGCCACCGTAGCTCATGATTGTGCCATTTGTTTCGCACGCTATAGTTTCGATAAAAAGTGTGTTACGCATTACTTTTCAATCGTTCGATCGAGCGTGGGAATAACGATTTCTTTTTAAACGATGCGCACAAATAATGGGGACTCGACGGTTGCATGGAGTGAACCCAGCCATTGGATCCAGAATGGCGTCCATCCATCAACCCTCGTCTACCCCGTCTCCATCTCCGGCCGGCGATCACTGGCACTCTGATGACGAACCATGTTCTAAAGCTTTCTTCGTGATCATTGTGTGCTAAAACTTGGAGGCGACTGCAATACCCAGCCATCATTGTCTCCCTTTCCATTCTTGGCAGGAATTTAACGCAGTAACCCCTACTGCTAAAATGTGCTATATGCAAGCCATCGACTGAGGGGTAAAACCGTAAAAGCTCTGGATCGTCGGCTGCCGTTTCCATGAGCAGGCTATTTAAAGGGGCCGCGGGTCATCGAACTAAGCATCACCACTCCAGCAGCAACACCAGCCATAGCCAGCCCTCGAGCTCTCTGAGTCTCAAGCTCCGAGCAGTGAGGTAAGAGGAGAGGATGAAGATGACCGGAGAAGGTGCCGGATCGGTAGCGGGAGGGAGCCGAGCTGGCGGAGGCTCGGCGCCGCGTGTACTGACGTGGAGAGAGCGGGAGAACAACCGGCTCCGGGAGCGCCGCCGGCGGATGATCACGGCGAAGATCTTCACCGGGCTGCGCGCCTTCGGCAACTACCGGCTTCCCAAGCACTGCGACAACAACGAGGTGCTCAGGGCGCTCTGCAACGAGGCCGGCTGGACCGTCCTGCCCGACGGCACGACCTACCGCCAGGTACGCACGCCACGCCCATATATACATAGTACATCCCTCGTTCTTCTTCTTATTCCATGCACGCTCTGCTTGCTTCGGATTTTGGCACGTTCTGAACACGGCGGCTTTGTTGGAGTCCATGGTTCTGTCTGTTTTACCGTTCGGATTTTTTGTTCGACTAAGCACGAAGGCTCGTTCTGAGAGGTTTCTCGAGGAGTTTCGCCATGAAATCCTTGTTTCTTCACAGGCCATTTTGCTTGGCAGAGCTTTCTTTTTTTTTTCTCTCTCTTTCACTGCCATTAAGTAATAAATTTCTTGTCAGAGTAGTGTTTTATGCAGTTGTGAGTCGAGCCATCCTTTTTCTTCATTTCTTGTGTCGACCAAAAATCCAAACTTTCCTTTTCTCTCTCTCTCTCTCTCTCTCTCTCTCTCTCTCTCTCTCTTGAAACAAAACAAAATTCTCGTAACATTTGAGAACAGTGCTCGTGTCTCGTTCATGATATGGAAACTGTTCTTGATCCTTTTGTCTACTTATCCATTTGTGCTATATATCATGGTGTCTCGTTTCTGTCTCGGTCGTGGATGAATGGATCATGCATGCTAGGCCTGGTCTCTTTCGACGTAGAGAATGGTGTGGCCTTGCCTACTGGAGTACACCTCTTTTTTTTTTTTTTTGGTCTTGACAAAACGAATAGAACAGTGATTGTTTTTGGGGAACTTAGAATTTTGAATTTCACTGTGAATTTAGTTGGTGTTCTGTCTTGATTATTGTTGAATTTCACTGTGAATGTCAGGCTCCAGTGGTAGCTGTTGATCACACTGGCATTTTCGGGTCTGCGACGGCGAGCGCCTACTCGTCGTTCCCGCTGATGAGTAGTCTCCTGTCCTACAACCCGAGCTCGGCCACGTCCTCCTCCCTCATCACGCTCGGCGGCGGGAACAGCAGCAACAACTTCTTCTTCACTGGCGGCGCCGGGAGCAGCGGTGGCGGTGCAGCCGCCGGCAGCTACAACTTCACCACCTTGCTCAAGGGCATGTCGGGGCCCGCTGCGTCTCCCTACCCCAGCTACAGCGCGGCAAACTTAACCGCGCCAGTGGCGCCGCCGGCCTCTGCCTCCCCGCAGCTATCGTTGCTGCTCGACAAGATGGCCCGCTGGGCCAAAAACTCGGCCGCGGCCGGGTCCTCCGCCCAAGTCCCGCCGCCGTGGGGCAATGGCGCTTCGAGGAGCCGCTACGCCCCGCCGTCCTTCCCCACGGCGAACGACCCCGTTGGCCGCCTGCCCCTGCCCGACCCGGCCACCTGGCTGCCGGGGTTCCAGGCGCCGTCCGCCGGGGGCCAGGCGCCGGCCAACAGCTACGGGGCGCCACTTGGTGCCTACATGGGCACCGGCGCGGTAGCGGGTCCCTCGAGGCTGGGTGCGCCGGGACTGAACATCTGCCCGCGCTTCCCGGCCTTCCCACATGGCGGTGCGGTGGTCACCGCCCCTGGCAACGTCAACACGGCCGAGGCAGTGTCGACCGAGATCTCGCTTGCGGTGGGCAGCAGCGCCCCTGGCGACGTCAAGCCGGCCGAGGACGTGTCGACCGAGATCTCTCTGGCGCTGGGAGACGCCTGGGCGAATTTCCCGGCGTGGAACGAGGAGGTGAGCAACGAGTACAACGAAGAGGAGCTGAAGCTCACCCTCGGGAACGCCAGTTCCCGCACTGATCGCACCTGGCTGAACTGAGCTGCGATCGGGCCGCCTGCCCGCTGACGATGTTGAAGAAGAACTTGCAGGAGGTTGACGGCCCTAGGAGTGACTGAGCTTCCCTTACCTTAATCATGGCAGGAGGTTGCCATTAACTATAGCTTATCTATCATCTATATGTTACCCTTTTATCATCTCTAAAAAACCTTTTTTTTTTAGCATTCTCTCTTTTTTAGCATTTGAAATGAAAGGAAAACAGGCATTGTAAGGGCGAAAGGATTGTAATCATGGGTTATCAGACAGTGTTGGTTAAACTTAATATTAAAACTACTAGCTTCAGATAAGTTCCTTCTAACTGCTGAGTGCTGAAGTTTGTCTCTGTCTATGTGCGCTTTCTCTGGCTAATCATCGGATATAATCTTACTGCTGATAAGAGGGTTTTGAAGGGCAGCAGGCTTTTTCTACAGGAAATTATCCTCAGTGTCTTATTTGGAAGTACTCGATGTACGAGTAATTTGATAATGTACTCATCTTTGAATTGATATAAATCTTCTTTCACCTAAAAAGGAAAACCTGGACTAGCAGCCGCAGCAGCTTCATTTGCTGACCAGTTTGCTACGTCGATGATTCAAGGGCACTGTGGCCAAGACGACATACACTCAGGCGACGCTGACTGGATACTGGTGCGTTGCTGCATTTCCATGGAGGGGACTGGAACTGGATTCTTCAACCTGTTTGACGAAATAACGAGGAATCTACTCCTATTGCGGAGTACACTGTCGCCATGACAGGGACAGGCATTCCTTCAACCGGGCCATGGGTGGAGCAGACATGCTGCACATGCGTCACGCCTAGTTAATCATAGTATTAGATCACGTGCTCATTTGCTGCTGTTCCTATATCTTTCTACTGACAAAAATTTACCATCGAATTGCTGCTACCTGATACAAACGTCATCTTGTAGGCTGGGGTACAAGGTTCAGATGCTGCGCCACAAAGGATAAAATAATTGCCCACAGCATAAACCACACATCACAACAGGATACCGAAACAAGTGTCCAGGCATAGGCCCATGGCAAAAACTAGTGGTAGCAGCTACTCAACCAAAAACTGGTTCAGATTTCATAAAATGCTGCCTCGGACTTGGATTATAGCAGAAACTGGTAGCGGCTACTGAACAAGCACGCATACCCCATGAAATTCACAAAAATTAACCATAAAATTGCTATTATCAAGAGGCTAGTATCAAGAGGTGCATGGAGAATGATTATCTTCTTCCATATCTTGAGCCAATTGTCAACACAATGTGCAAGTATTTACAGAGTGGTTTGTGGGCACCCACTTTATAAAGAGCCTTTGACGTATAGAAGAATGGTGTACTGTACAGTTGCTTGACGTATAGAATGGTGTACTGTACAGTTGCTTGATCGCTACCACGAATATGAAGAGCATAAATCCGTAATGAAGAATGTATTTACAATGGGGTGCTACGGTTGCAGATATCTAAACAATGTGAGGGTCACTTTCCAATCTTGTCGAACAGTTCTGAGAGAGCTTTGTACAGAGGGGAGGCTGCAGGTGGCCTAGCCATGGATCCCAAGAGAATGTCAGTTCCCTTGATGGGGCCGCCATAAAATCGGGCATTCTCATTGTCCCGAGTAGACACAATGCTTCCATTGAATGCACAGCCCACAAAAGCACCTGATAAGGAAGGTAAAACATACACAATTAGTTGCAACAGGAAACAATCACAAACAGGTCTATTTGTCAAACTGAACCCATAGGTACTAGCAGTGCATTCAGCTAAATCATTGCACCAATTACAATAAGTAGCATTAATAACCCTATCATCACATTTTTGTCATTGCATCTGCAGCATCATAACTATATGATGCATTTCTTCACTGCTAGGGTTTTTTATACAGAAGTTCAGAGAGTTAATTCAAACACTTAATTTCTTACTGCCGTCACAGTGTTATGTGATATGTCAAGTTCATAGATACTAGGATAGGTTGGACAAGATAAAGCACCAGGAAATAATCTTGTTAGAGTTATGTGTTTGATTTGAAAAAACAACCACAAGTATTATGGTACTCACACCAGCCAACCACGAAGTTTGTGAAATAATCTTATTAGACTTATTTGTGAATAATCTTGTTACAGTTTAGTCGATTTGATAACACAATAAAGTATTAGGGTACCTCAACTTGTCTGACTTGTGCGGCAGAAAGTAGTCAATTACTACCTACCTTTACAAAACATGTTCCGCGTTAATCCATAACTTGCACAGGTCTCCAGTGACAAGTTTTGTGACCGATTATAAAATGAAGCTAAACATTGTTCCTTAAAGAGACCACACATAGAATACCATAGTTTTGGCAAAGGAACGCAGGTGATAATTCACATTTTATGGATCATTAGAGTTCATGACAAGTAACATGCAGCGTAAGAGTAATTTAAGCCGCACCTTTGCTGCAACTGTATGTGTAACATGCAGCATAACCACCATCTCCAGCACGAAAATCAGCTTCAGCTACCCGTCCAATATGGCCAGCAGAAGCACTAACGCCAGCACCAACAGATACATGTGCCTTCCCACTAAAGGTTCTAATAGCATCTGTGTTCCTCAGAACAATAATGAAGTCAGCTACCTCACCTCCAGCCTGTTGGGAAGGTCAAGCAGAATTTTGAATGGTTAGATATCGTGAATTTGATAAAATGACATCTCCCATGCAAAGAAAATTAAAATAGCTGAAGTCACCTGAGCCCCGTATCCAATACCACATGTAGAGATTGCTGAAGGAGGTGACCAGGAACCATCAGCCCTTCGAGCAACAACAAGCCCTGTACCGATTTTGTACGTAACCATCATTCCCACCTTCGCTACAGTAACTATAGCCAGGCCTTTTGCTTGTTTAAGAATGACATCAGGGATAGCCTTCTCCGGCTTCAGCCTTCCAACCTGCAAAAAGGAAAAAAACAAATTCGATGATACTGTTCTTGTTTGGCTCAGATAAAATACATTTGGCCCTTCTGAACACGCACACCCAATAAATTTATTACAAATCCAGTATTTCATAAGCTTAAGATGACTGGCTCATATCAAATTTCTCAATAAAACAATGAGCACCAAACAGATTTCCATTTCAAGAAAACCATGAGCATCGGATAGTAAACTGAATGCCTCAGTAATATTTAGTGCAACTAATTTCATTTAATATTACTAAAACATACCTTTTTGACCTAAAAGTGCGATAAATTACATAGTTAAAAAGTATATATGAAGATATCTTCACTTATCAAAGTGGAGCAAACTACTAATACCTGATTGTTTTGCATATGTTAAAAATAAAATCACAAAGGTGCATTTTATCATGTAGCATAGTCACGTATTCTGTCCACATCTCCTTTTATCCATAATCAATGAACTGAAATGATTATTCTAGAAATTAGTAATTACATAGTATTAACATAACGCAATGAAATTATAGGGGATATAGATTACAACAAGCTTTCTTGGTCATTTTGTTGATAACAGATGCACTTTGCACTGAGCGGGCAAGGAAAATCATAACATTGCTGTATCATGATAGAAGGTATTAATGTTTGGTGTCTAGCCATCAGTCATGAAGCCTGTTAACACAAAATCAAAGGGATGTATGTTTTCCAAGGTAGCCAATGATGATAACACAAGCAAGGTACTGCAGCACACCATATCAGCCGTTCAACAATATCCAACAATTCTTTCCTCAAAAAATTCAATAGTTCTGGATATACGAAAAATGAATGCATACCTTATAGTAACTTCGTAAAGAATTTGCAGCCTTGTATATCTCATATTCCATTGTGTGAGCCCATGGGAAGTTCAGCCAGGACCTCAAAGTACTGAGGTCCGTCACGTCCTGGGTTGGAAGTTGCGAGGCACGGCTGACCTCATTCATCAAATAAGGCTGGATGCTCTCTAGACGTACACCGCAAACATCACAAACCCTTTGAGGCTCTGAAGTCATAAATTTCGGAGGCATCAAGCTTCGTCCCTTTGAACAACCGCCGCAGAATACTCCACCACAGAAACGGCAATGATGGCGAGAGCACATTATTGGATGAAAGCGCACACCACAAAGCATGCAAGAAGTAGCAGCGCTGTCAGGCAACCACTTTGTTGGCTCTGTTTCAAGCAGCTCAGTTGCAATACCAGCATTGGCATCTGCAAGTGTCTGTGCCATGTCCTTCCATGCTTCTTGGAGAAAGAAGTTGGAAACCACCGACAACCCGCATTTCTGAAAGTCACATGAAGCGGCAGATATCACCTTGTCTTTCGCTGCAGCAACCATCTCCGAAAACACATCCCACATCGTCATCTCTTTGCTGTCCTCATCCAGATCCCAGCTGAACTCTTCTTCAGGGAAGAGCTCACACTTACGACCGAACCCCTTATGCCACTCCTCACGGTTCTTCTCAGTCATCGGCGGGACAGAAACAGGCACCCAGATGCCGGTATGCTCATGAAGTGGGTCACCACCAGAAAAGGAGTGCTTTCCTGGCTCCTTGTCGACAAGGTTTTTGGTCGCATCATTGGTGCTGCGTCCATTAGCAGTGGCCGCTGAGCTAGCATCAGGGTCGCTGGCCATGCTACACTCTGCAGGACGCTCGTCTAACTCTTGGTCAAATATCTGGAGTCCCTATATCAGGAAGGTAATTTGAAGTTGTAATAACAGAAGCTTCATCTGGAAAATTCGAACAGTTGATAATAAACTTCCAGCTAGAAATAGCAATAACTAGTCACTCCATGAAACTAGACCCGCTATAGAGGCTAAAAGGGGAAGATACAGCAAAGCAATTTTGGATTTTTCAGCAGCACAGGCCACGCACGCCCTTTAATGTAAAGCTCATCGCTTAACCCTAATGACAAATTCAAGCATCCTAAGTTCGCGCCAACCTCCGCGTACCACTAAACCAATCTACAAACTCCTCCGCGAGACGCGAGGGCAGCTAAGCTACACGAAGCGTACACGCAACAAAACTTCCCAGAGACGAAACCGGTGGCGGCACGGAGAGGAGGGAGCGAGCCTCACCGCCAAGCCTTCCGCTCCGTCGTCCCACGTCGCCGGCGAGTCGCGCGCGGCGGCCTCGTCGCAGTCGTCGTCGCCGCCGGGATGGGACGGGTGGTCGATCGGCGGGTGGGGCCGCTCAGCGCCCGCCATGGAGAAGGGGGGGGGAGGGGAGGTGGGCTCCAAATCGCCGGCGATCGGAAGGCGCAGTCCCGGAATCCTCTCGCGAGTTTGTTGAAGGAGGCGGCTGTGTTTGTTGAGGGACCCGCAGATTGAGGCGGAGGGGGAAGGCGAGGAGGTGGGAGAGCGAGCCGAGAGGGGAGGGGATTCGGAGGAGGAAGCAATGCCGAGCTCGAGCCGGGTTATCCGGGGATTAGTTCGGAGATAATCATGGGCTTGTTTGTGTTAATGATACGTCGGCCCAATAAAGACTGGTAACTTGTGTGTGGGCCGGGCCTGGTGATCCTTACCGGTGTGCAGCAAGAAATCGGCCCGGTCGTGACAGGCACCAGTGCACCACGCATCGACGTGGCCGCCGTCGAGATGCACCGCCGACACCGCCATGGTACGTGACGTAACCTTGCCGATCGAAGCCGATGTCTCTCGATGGGGTGGTTCGCTTACGCCATTGTGCGCCGGCGAGATGCACCGCCGACACCGCCGTCGTGCGGGCGCCGGACGCCACGATCACCGGCGTGTCGCAAGAAACGCCACTGTTTCAAAAATCCAAAGACGGAAATGATTATTTGCAATTTTGCAAGTAGAGAGAACAAACATGAACCGACTTTTCGATCCAGGCGTCCAACCTTTTCAGTTGCTCGGGTCTAATTCCCAGACCGCCTAGATGTCTGTACGGAAAATGTCCACGCTTGTCAAACAAGTGGCCAAACACGGACAAATTCAAATGTTGACACATTTTAATCGGTAAAGAACCGGTCTGGAGCGAATTGATCCACCAACAAAATCGGATGGTACGGAAAGTGAATGCCGCAATTAAATTAAAACACACACTGTTTGTAACTGTACCTTCATCCTTTGCTATGCACGTTGACCCTTTTGCTTGCAGCGAATTTTCTCCCACCATTTGGTCAACAATCACGCATGTTTTGACTTCTGCGACGAAGTGAAACTGAAACAGTCCGGTGTGATGCGGAGAAACTCTCGGAACGGGCAGTTGATTTTCTTTGAACGATGACGTCATCGTTCGTAGCAGCCATGCATACTGTACTTCCTCCGGCCACAAAATAAAAATCGTTTTAAATAGTATTTTAGTTAAATATTACGAATATAAATTGTAAATAACTTTTAATTCGTTAAATTTAGACATGTGAAAATTATATGATTAGATTTGTTTTAAAAAGTACTTTTATAAATAAATAAATAAATATATATATATATATATATATATTATTTTTCATAAATATTTTTATATAAAATAAAAGTCACAGTTATGTTTTAAAAATCATGTCATTGTCTAAAATGATTTTTATTGTGTGACCAGAAGACGCACCTGTTTCTGCTTCGTAGCAGCCATACTCCGTAGCTGCCAATACAGAAAATAAATAATTACTTTTTAAATGTCACCTCAATGCCAAACGGAGCCTAGAAAAATATACTGAGTCGTCACTATCAAGCAAAAAAGATAAAAATCCGTTTTTATTTTTTCAAAATAAGCGATCGGATGATATGTGCCCCCATAATTTTTTTTCTGACTGATATGGCACACGTCTGTTCATGCAAATATAAACGATTAATAAAGGTGCTCGCTTGCGTGCTTGATCAGAGACCACGTCCATTTATCTCTGCACGCTCAACTTTGCACTAGTGTACGTGAGATCCATGGCTGCTACCGAGTTATCCGTGATTAGTGGCCTCTGCTAGCTAGCTATTGCTTCTTTGGCCTCCTGGCCTTAGCTTTCTGCGAGGGTCGATTGGATTTGGAGTCATGCCGTATGCGTCTCGTTGTAGCTTGCTTGGATGGTCAGATTTGGAAACTATTATAGTGCTAGCCACGTTTCGCTGAAAACTTTGGGAAAAACAAATGCGCATGCTGAGCTAACCCCCCAAAATTCGGTCACACTGGCCCCTGACATTGCCACAGAGCGTACATGGCGGCTGCTCAGGACCTGATAATTAATGTTCGAAACGTTGGCCATGGAAACTCCTGGGGGCGTTTATAATCGTCGTCGCTGGTCCAATCAAGCAACATAATCCATCAGTTGCGGACCGCTAATTATGGAATTGGACAAATGGTGCTCGCGCGCGTGCCTGATGCTTTTTACTAGCAGCTGTCTTCATTTCCTTTCCCAGATCTTGATGACACGAACGACAATACGTTTCGCGAATGCGTTTTCAGTATATACAAGTACGTATGCATTTGCACATATACGCTCATTCAGACCTCCTCAGCCTTTCAGGTTTGACGAGCTAGCTTGTCGACAGAGCCAGTCTCTCTCCAGTAGAAACGAGCAGAGGTACCGTTCCGTTGCTGGGAGAGCACGCGTGAAGAAGCATCCATGATCCAAGTCAAGAGCAGGATCAACATCTAATCCGCCTTCTTTACTGCAGAGCAATGTTTTCAGCTGCACAGTCGATCAACGCACACGCACGACAAGGTCGATATCATCGCCGGAAATATGGATACTCCTAGCGTTAGCAACGCCGCTGTTCGGGAAGGGGAAAAAGCTAGCCTGTGTAAACGCGAGAAATTCCCCTTTGATTCCGAATGACGAGCTGCATGCCTTCAGTGCTGTGTTCTCCAGTGGAAGAACAGGAAAAAAGAGACTCAAGACAGCAAGTCAAAAATTAAACTGAAAGCTACTCTCTTCGATTTTAAATTATTAACACTGTTGATTTTTAACATCAACTTTTATCATTTCTCTTATTCGAAACATTTGTTTCAATATATAAAATTATTAGTCATAATTTAAATTTCACTGATAATAAATTAAATAATAATAAAATTTTGCATATTTAAATAATTTTTTTAATAAAACGAATGGTTCAAGTTCAACCGTGTCAATAATTTAAAATCGAAACGAGTAAGTTAGAGTACTGTAGCAGATCCATCAGGAGGCGGCGCGGCTGTGCAATTGTGCATGCGCATCATCTACGTATGCAACGGCCAACGCTTTGCGTTAGTCTTCGTGTTTGGAGATCAAGGAGAAGCGCCGCCGACCGCCGCGCACCACCGACACGACACAGGAAGATGAAGTGGTTGGCTTGTAGGAGGAGTTTTGCAGGGCACGCGCGGCGGTGATAAGTCGTACGCGTGCATGTGTAGTGTTCCGTTTTGTCTGGAGAAGAGACGAACAGGAGAAAGAGATCCCCAGTGTGCAGTGCCGGCGACTTTTAGACTTAGAGTGGCGTCGGCAGCGCTGGACATTGTTGAAAATTTGAAATGTTAGGATCCAAATAAGCAGCGCAGCGGGGGAGAATAGCGTGGAGACTCTGTACAATCAAATGAAAATGGCAGATCCGAGATCGTTATGTTGGGACTTGACACATAGATTAACAGGGCAGCTATTTCTCTCAAAAAAGAAAATCGTCGTGAAGAAACTATAGGCATGCCTATCTGTACGAAGCTAGAAGAACCGGGAAAGTTTCTGTTCAACGTACCCCACACGCTATATACTCCTAAAGTGTGTAAATGGAATTCCGGCATCAAAAGATGATGTGTAATGGAATGTAGACACGCCTAGTTAACTATCCGGGGGTCACATATTAACGGCGTTACCTACCGGTATAGGAGCACTACACCTGGCTTGGTTAGTCAACACTCTAGCTTCCTTTTACCAGATCAACGCCATCTAGACTAGGAGCATATATATACGTTCTGCTAGCTATAGTCCGCATGCACATGACGAGTGGAGAAACCACACGTAGTAGCCTCGGCGCGGACTCGCGGGAAGACTCGATGACGGAGGAGGAGGACTAATCAACGAAGATTATTACACATCATGACCGAATCAACTGCGCGCAGTTAGAGCGTGATGCACGGCCAGCAGTTTACTTTCCTGATCCCGGAAGATCGATCGAGACGCATGGCCGGCGGCGACTCGTCGAGTGATCTCGAGCTAGCTAGCTAGTCTTGTATAGCCACTAGCTAGTAGCAGTCGGAAACTAATGCGGCAAACTTCCAATTAGCTGGGCTAGTCAACTGGTCGAGATTTCACACTGAAGAAAGTGTGTGAACGCCTCCAAATTAACACTAGGAAATTATCCTTTCTTCATTCCTCTCGCTTCGATCAGTGATCTTTTGGGCCAAACCGATGACCGGCTTCTTCTTGGTGCAATCACTTCTACGGTCCGCAGCGCTCCACTTTTAAGTCGACGCTTAAGTCCAAGCTGTCCACGACCGAGTCGTTCGTCAGAGTCTACTCACCTACGTACGCGAGCATGACATACTCGCGACGTGGAGGATTAGGGTTAAAGGATTTTCCGAAACGCCCTGCATATAGGAGTACTAGTACGTGGGAGTAGCGTCCATTCTGATTAGCGGTGGTAATTTTTTACGGTCCGAGTAAAATTCATGTTTACTCTTTTGACAATAAGTTGTACTTATACTGCCTTTCTATTTTTAAATTATTATTGTTAAAAATAACGATTATAGTTTAAAAATAAATTAATGTTGCTGTCCTGCTTGAGGGAGTACTAGCCTACACTTGCTAACTGTCGTGCATTCTGGAACGTGTGTGTGTCGTCAGCCTGTGAGCGATGAAATGGCAATGGGAACCAGGAGGTTCAGGACCCCGCTGAGAGTGTCAAAGAAACAGATGCACCCGTGAACGGAGAGGGAACCAAAGACGATCGAGTGGCACCGCTCTTTTGGTTTACCAGCACTAGGATTGCAATTTGCAATGCAGAGGAGTGCTGCAAATCTGGCGCCGAGCTGGCAACGAACGCCAGCGAGCTCCATCCTCCATCAAAGCATTCATGCATGTAAGCATGCGCGCGCTCCCCTCCCTCTGACTGATCATCTCCGTGAATGAATGGTGTCCATCCAGCCAGATCCATCCGGCTCTGGCTGTCTCTCTGTCTGACTGCCTGCTTGCCATGGGCCATGGCGCGAGCTGAGCTGAGCTGAGTACGAGTAGTGTGGACTGCCAAGCATTGAACCACTTCGTTTCAAAAAAAAAAAGGAAAGCATTGAATCACGGGTCCCCCCCTGTCAGATCGATCCAGTGGACGATCTTCGCTCTCGGGTGCCAGCACGAGCCCTCCCTCAGCTACAGCCCATGGCAACGAGAACGAGCTCGTATTAGGGGTGCCCTCGTATTAGGGCCCCCGCGGCGCTGGCGGCCTGACGAGCGGCAGCGAACCGGTTCCATGGCAATGGACCCGAGGAGTACTGCTCTCTCTAATGGTGATCCAGATTATCCAGTTTGTTGGTGAGCCATAAAGGGTTCCGTGGTGGATTATAGCAAATACGAGCACTCCCACTCCATTAAGCTAGCGGCAGCGATTTGTTGGAGCCAATGGTCGGAGTACAGTACTAATTTCCATGCCGGTGCTCTGTTCATGGCTCCTCCGCCGTACCATGGCGTATTTTCCGGCCTGCTCCAACTGTCCGATCGGGAATTGAATGGCCGAAATTAAGGCGCTCGTGGATGTTTATTTGGATCCAGATCATCGCCACTAGTAGTAGTACGAGTGTTATTAGCGGTTCGCTCTTAAACTCGCGGTTAATTACGTGGTTACCAGATCGTACTCCATAAGTTGTGACGATACGAACAAAGATTGATGGTTGCTATAGTACTAAACGTGTAGAACAAAATGAAGCTCCATTGCTTGTAGTATTCTACTAGTGCACGAAACATCTCTTGGAACTAGGAGCAGTAAGTAATAATTTTGGAGTTGCCAGTTGCCACTTCTGCATACTTCTAGGTGATACGGTTTTACCGATGAATGATGTTGCCACCAGCTCTACCGTTGGTTGTTGGAGGCTTCCGCTTGGGTCGGGTCCTGAACCGCGATCACCTCGACGGATTTGGTACGTTGGTCCTTTGATCACTCTTTCATTCTACTTGATGGCCTAGTCAATCCAAACGGCACGGAGAGGGACAGGTGGTAGCAGCCACGAGGAGGTAGCCAGAGGCTGGAGCGCCAATAAATAGGCGCCCGAGTCATCAGCGAACCCACCGCGCCATTGTTCCCCTCTCTACTTCACTCCGCCTCCGGCTCCCATCCGAGTTCAGTGTCCTCACCCACGGGTAGGAGAGAGAGATGGCAGGAGGCGGCGGCGAGAACGGTGGAGGAGGTCACGAGCAGCGGGCCATGGAGGAAGGGAGGAAGGACGAGGAGTGCACGGCGGTCGACCAGGGATGCGCCATGGCCTCTGTTCCCTTCGTGCAGAAGGTGAGGCCGCCGCCCTGCCTCCGTTTGTTCTTGGGTCCTCTTCTCCGTCTTGCCTGAGTTCCTCGCCGCGTCTTCCGCTTTGAGATGCCGTGCGGCGTGTTCAGTTCTTTTCAACGGATCCTAGTGCCGTTGCTAGCACCAGATGACCTAAAAAAAAGGCTTTGCATTTAGCTATAGCCGTGACAAAAATGAAGCTCCGTTTCCTTCTTTATATGCCATGAACAGTGACTAACACTCACATCACAGATCCGTTCTTCTTTTCTTTTTAAACGATGCCTTTTATTTTGTCCATGAGTAAAGAGCAATCGTTTTTCTAAAAATAAAACCCAAAAACTAATTAAATAAACTCTGGGTTTATATGGCAGATCATCGCCGAGATCTTCGGCACGT
>BCLH01003223.1:4268-14579 GCA_001602315.1 Zoysia pacifica
TAAGCAGCAGTGGGAGGAAGGAGGCGAAGGGTAGAAAATGCGAAGAAGCAATGTGGAGCGAGCTTTTCCACATATATTACAAACCGCAGGGTGGGTGGGGGGAAGCACTTTTGCGGATTTTGGTCTAACCCCTTTTAGGTGCGCATGACTCGCTTTACATATTTTAAAAATGCAAAAGCAAGAAAAAGCACCCCCCCCCCCTTCACAAACGCAGCCTAATATAGCAACTGTCAAGCGAGAGGGATTGTGCACCTAATGTGTGATACCGTACGTACAACATCTAGAGGAGACTACATGTCCTGTAAAAGATATATAATAGTCAGAAGAACATGGTGTACATTTGGCGAAGGGATATCGTGGCAATTACAAATTCTTTCTCCGAAAGGGCATATAATTACTTAATATAGTCTCCCTACTATTTATGGACATTGAAATTGCATCCACTAACTAATGATCTATACCATACTGACATATTCCTATATTGCCGATAGCAGCTCAGGGTATGGCAAAACTAGTTTTTTTTTGCATAATTAGTTATCCTTATCTGTTTCAGCTATATATACTCTCTGTTCTCAAATGTTTTTGTTAGTAAAATAATTTTAGTTCAAAATACACCAAAGGCATTCTCTTAACAACAACAATTTAAAAACAGAGGGAGCAAGTCTATATAGTACAGATCATTAAGTGCCTGCTGTTTTAGTAACCATGACTAGTTGAGGGACTATTTTAAGCAATTATATGCTATATGTCCTTTCTGATAGAACTTTTAGGTAAACGACTTGAAATCCTTTCCTGAACGGCACCATATCCCTTCACCAAGGAACACCACGTTCTTTGATCCCCTATATATTATTTACCATGACAAATAGTATCAACCATGCCCCAGTGACAGTCCACGTTGAGGTTACTAAATCTTTTTTTCATAGTAATCTCTTTAATTTTATTCTGATTATGTGTACGTTTATTTGTTGCAAAGGAATGTATGAACTGAGGAGAAGGATAGAGCTTTGATCAAAGCGCACAAGTACCATGGAAACCATTGGTCCTTTGTTGCTATTTCTGCCTCACATTCAGAAAATGCTGTGAAGAATCACTGAAGTGCAACCAAGTGCAGCCTGTGTTGAGAGCGATGGGTTAAGAAGAGGAGCGGACAGACACCTTTGGCATTCGGCCAACTGATTGCTCTTGAAGAGTATGGTCGCAGACTTGATGAAGCCTCTACAGAGTCAGAACAACAACTGGACGACTCTTGTCATCGTCATGAGGTGCAAACTTTTCTGAACACCATCATCATGGAGACACATAACTACAACCAACACATGGTTGAGATGTCATACATGAATGAAGTCGGCAACATGTCAGTAGCAGCAGTGCCACCACCACTGGTGATACATGGTGGTCTGGTCTATCATAAAGTCATGACTTGGAAGCTTGCTACAATCCACCAGAGATGACGATGTACACAAACCCCACAGACTTGACTGGAATACAACCAATGCAACCAGTGCAAGCAAATACATCTGGACCTCGTTATGATGACAAGTGTTTCCCAGTTGTTATTCTAACTCTGTAGAGGCATCATCTGGCCAGTTTGAGAACGTATTCTTCTTAACCCATCACTCCCTATGCAAGCTGCGCTTGGTTGCATTCCATTGATTCTTCACAGCATTTTCTTAATGTAAGAGGGACCAAGCAATGGCAGACCAACGGTTGCCATGGTACTCTGTGGTTTGATCAATACTCTGCCGTCCTCCTCAGTCTATATGTTTCTCCGAAACAAGAAAATGTACACATAAAAAGAATTAAAATAAAGAGATTACTATAAAAAAATTTTGTGAGAATTTAGTAAGTTCAAAGTGGATTTTCACTGGGCTATGGTTGACACTTTGCTGGAATAGGCACACAAATTTTGACTATACTGCATTTTTGGACTCCCAACCTAGTACATACTCTCTGTTAATTCCTCCAGTTTTAAATAGTTAATTTATTAAAAAAGTTACGAGCCAAAGTTGATAATTTAAAATTAGAGGGAGTAATTTATAATATATAGGACCTAATACACTTACACACCAACATGCACCTAATTTTGTGATACGGTACCACATCTAGTGGATACTATATTTCACGGTAAATAATATATAGCAGATTAAGATATGCGTTGAAAGTTCAAGAATTTGATGATCATAAGGTTTCTTTTGTTTGATATGTCATCACACTCACATTCCAGTCAATCTAATATATCCTCTCTTTTTTAAAAAAAAATTTCCCTCCATATTATAGTTGGTTGATCTTGATTCTTGACTAGTGTACATTTTTTGTGTGAGCCCATCATTCAAAAGATTGTATCTGTAGATAATAACTGATAAAATCATCAGTTTTGCTTTAGTTCACTAAAGCATGACGGGATAGATCAAGGAATTTGAAACACCTTCGAAGAGATGAACGCACCACTACAACTTTTTCATGTGATTTTGCAATTCTCCAGATCCAATGGTGATTTTGAAATTTTTGGTACACATTTCAATATTATTAAACTATCCTCTCACGTTGACAAGAATATTGTTAAGAGGCATTTTAAAGTTCCTTTGAAACATCTTGTAGATTTGATCTTCAGGACACGCTTAGATGTTTATGGAGCAACTTTTTAGAAGTGCTTCTAACAAGTAACGTGAGCCAAGAGAATGCTAGAATCAGACCAAATTTGCTTGCACAAATCATGGAATTTGTAACGAATTAACTTATCACCAATATATAAACTAAATGCTCCAGTTAAAAGTATTGTTGGCTGCCAAACTACGACCTTCCAGAACAATTCAACGGATGCATGCATGTTACTAGGGATATAATACCTAAAGTACTCAATGAGGTATTCAAGATTTAACTTTAATCAAACATAATGACTACCACACCTGATTTGTCAAAAATTTTAAATTATAATTCAATGGGAAGATTTGATAGTTTGGGCCATGTACATGAATTAAAAATGCCTTAGACCTTAGCAATACAGTCTAGATTTGGTGGTTGTCAAATGTCGATATTGGGGGGGGGGGGGGGGGCTATATTCATGCAGTGATTTTTGAAGATGCATTATTTCAGCACAATAAGACAAGTAACGTATTTACACACATGCAAATTGAATCAAATCATACCTACAAAATGTTCGTAAAATTTATAACTAATCATGTTAGGTGACACGAGAAGCATCATAACATGACAATTTGCCCATATTATATTCCTATGCAGTGACAGCCTAGGAGAATGAATATGAGAAATCATAGACATTTAGAGTTCGTTGTGATGAATTGGGATACATTTTGACTTGTCTATTGTAATTTGGAGCTATGGAGGCCTACCATCACTAGCTTGTTGATTCGATGAGGTATACAAAATTAAAGAGAAGAGCCATATGTAGAGACTTACCAGCAATTATGATAGTGCTAGCCACCATGGAAGGTCCCTGGCCACATTGCTCACCAAATCAGATCCTTGCACTTGGTTGCTGCCACATGACTCTTCACATCACAGGAAGGGGAGGGTGTAAGCTTCATGACCTCCTAGAAGGTATGAATTGATTTTGGTGATTAAATGAACACTATAGGCAACGGTTGTGATTGTTGGTTCCACCCCGCTAATCTCTACAACTTGGTGGGTTTTCTTGATGGATGACAAAGGACGATCCTTAGAAGAGGAGTTTCGGACGTCAGAGGACCAAAGTTAAAGACTAGCTAGAGAGTCCATAGGAATGCCGGTACTATAAAGGAGGTTAAGTCATCTGTCTCCTATCATACAAGTGTTAGAGGGTGTGAATGCTCCTTAGTTACCTCAGAAAACACTGAAGATGGCAAAGGAAGCGAAGTTGAAGACTGAGGCTCAAGATCAGCTGAAGTTGCAGTCACCGAACAGTCCGGAGATCCTTGGAGGAGCCAGTCCAGAGAGAGGTGCTCTTTGGAGTCAAGGTGAAAAAGTAACCGGACAGTCAGGTGGTGCAGTGACTAGACAGTCCGATGAGCCAGAAGCTGAAGTCTAGAAGAGGTGTCTCTAGAAGTCTAAAAGAGAAGGTCACCGGACAGTCCAGTGAAGGTATGCATTGGACAGTCCAGTGTCACATAGAATAGATCTTAGTGAGGGTGTTTCCCTGGTCTGCGAGAAGACAACTCATTGGGCAATTCAGTGGGAGCAGTCACTAGACAGTCCGACGATTGGATAAAGCAGTCAGCTTTACGACATTACGTTACAACAGTTGTTTTTAGACTTGGAGCCTTTATAGACTGTGGAGGGGGACGTTTTGCCCTGTGCCTGAAGTCTGAATTGCTGGAGCAAACTTGTGAGAGGCTGTAGTGCTAGTAGAAGAGTGATAAGGAGCATTCATAAACTTTTAAAGCTTGTGGAGCTTGAAAGGAGTGATTTTTGCCTATTACTCTTGGTCTTGGCAGCTTAGATCGGCTAGTAATTGGTGTTTGAGCTTCCGAGGACATTGTGGAAGACGACGCCAAGTTTTTGAGTTGTTTCAGGTCCTCCACTTGAAAGGGACACCAAGAGTGAACGCTCGAGCCTTGGAGGCTTGCTCTAGAACTTGGGTATTATGTGCGACAGTCGAGCCGCCGACGTCTTCACGCCGGAGTGAAGCGCACCCTTATGAGCATCTTTCCCAGAACGACGAGAGGAACCGAGAATCCAACATGAGTGGTTCAACGAGGATTAGAGGAAGGCGTCTACCTTCTGAGACCTCAAAAAAAATCGCTGAGCATTCTCTTGACTCTCTCTCTTTGTTTTCTGTATTTCATACTGTTGAGTAGAGTTGCTAGGTTGCTTTGTGATTACTCTTGGTGGCTATCATACTAGTGCTAGCTTATTGTCTTTACTTTCCACTAGTATTGTTAGTGGTCTTGCCTTCTAGAATCGCATAGGATTGCTCTTGTTTTGATTGAGTCTCTTAGTTGAAGTTTGTAGCGAATTAAATCCTATAAGTCTGCCGATTTAACCCCTTTCTTGATGTCCTTGATCCTTACAAGTGGTATCAGAGTCAAGTGCTTATTTTCGGGCTTCACCGCCATGAGTAAGGATGCCAAAAGGGATGAAAAATCCACCCGTTCGATGGGGATGATTACTCATATTGAAAGGCTCACATGCAAGCCTATCTAGAGTCAATCGATGGGAAAGATGGCAAGTGACCCAAAACGCTACAAATGAGAATAAGAGATTTGATCCTATCTTTATCAAGTTTAATGCAAAGGTCAAGAATGCTATCTTTGGGTGCATTTCTAAGAATGTCTTTCTAGGATCAATGCTTCTTGCACGGCTCATAAAATTTGGTCTCAATTGCAAAATATACATAAGGGCTCCGTCGAGGCTAAGAAAGAGCATTACTATGTTCTTAAGAACAAATATGACTCTATAACTATGTTGCCTCATGAAAAAGCTAATGATGTTTACTCTCGTTTGCATGTAGTGGTAGAGGAGATTAACGCCTTAGGCCTCAAGAGCAAAATTGAAGATGTTGAGATCATGAGGAAGCTTCTAAGGCTGCTGCCGCCAAGCTACAATGCTATTGTCACGTGTCTCTTTTAAGCCAACTTGGCAACTCTCACCGTGGATGTCATGCTTGGCAAGCTCATGGTCTATGAGAGGATATATGTTGGGCACCTCCACCAACACTCAATTGCTCAAGAATCTTGCCCTTCAAGTTAAAGAATCTCCCAATGGTAAGAACAACAAGAAGAAGGTGAAGGAGGATGAGGATGATGAAAGCGACAATGAGGACCTTGCGCTTTTAATGAAGAAGATATTTCGCAAGGGAAGACTCTCATCCTTGAAGCGGAACTCCTGGTGCTTTAATTGTGGTAAGAAATGCCATTTTACTAAGTAGTGTCCCAAACCCAAGAGAGAGAGCAAGAAGAAAGCATAAGTGAGAGTGAGGATGAAGAACACAAGCCCAACAGAAAGTTCAAGAAGAAGTTTTTCGTCAAAGAGAAGAGCAAGAGCAAGAAGAAGAGGAAGTCTCCGCACAAGGCTTACATTGTTGATGAGTGGCTCACTGATGGTGATGATTCGGACTCCTCCTCTTCTAGTGAAGAAGAGCTTGCGGGTATTTCTATGACGAGCTCCACCAATGAGCTACCACCACCACCTCTTTGCTTGATGGCCCGAAGTTGTGAGGGCTATGTGATGAAAATGATGATCTTGATGAAGAAGAGAGAACTATGATGATGAGGATGATGGACCTAGCTACAACACTCTAGTCCTCTTTCTTGAGAAGGCAAACAATCATTAAGAAGAACAAGAAGATAGAGGTGGTGACCAAGGAGCACGATGTAGCGAAATTTCGAGTCTTGTGGGTGTGCTCAATGCTCTAAAGCACTCTCATGGTGTTCTACGTGAGTCTTATGAGTCTCTCAAGTTGAAGCACGTAGAGCTAAATAAGAAGCATAAGGAATTGGTTCTCACCCATGAGGCTCTTGATTTTGACTCTTTCTTTAACTCTCCTAAGCATTTAAATGAGGCTTCTACTTCTTGTAATCTAACCGTCTCTGAGGAGAGTACTTCTCTTAAGCTATCTATTTTGAATGAATAGTCGAAGCTCAAGTAGGAGAGAGAGGACGTGATGGATGCTTTCGAGCGGCTTACTAGAGGAAGGCAAATACAAAAAGAAATCTTAAGCCGGAACGTGGTCAACAACCACAACCACAAGAGCCTAGGATCATATCCTTTCTCTATCAACATCATTGGCAACGAAGACGAGATCTCGCTTGGATAGTCCCGCCTATGGCGGATGACTACTATTGTGAGAAGTGTTGCCGTGATGGACACTGCTCCAAGGATTGTCCCAAGATGAGCGAGCCTAAGATTATGTCTAACGCTAACTTTTTTCATGAAGATATGCACTACAAGATTTTTAAGGCCAAAGATGGAAACGTGAAGGCAAAGCCACTCAGACCGCCAAATGACAAACAGACAATCAAGAGGATATGGGTCCCCAAAGTGATCATGGACCGAGAGAGGAATCCTAAACTCTCTTGGTTTCCCAAGAAGTGAAGGGACCAATGTAGTGGACCGTTAAGTCAATTGAAGATTCTAGAAGTCCGTCACATGCGATCGAGCTTCAACGCCAATTTACTCTTTAAAGAGGTTTTCTCTTGTACATAGTAGAGTAGATTTCTTTTCTCGCCCTGCATGGGAGTTAAGACTCCTTCATGGACTAGATATTTTCACTATCATGCATCATGTGTAAAAGATAAAAGAAAAGAACAAAAAGAAAAATTAGTCAACGCCTAACCATTTTGAGATATCCATTAGCATGGGAGAAGAGCTTGAGAAGGTGGTTTGGCTATCTCAAGGCAATGTGGTGGGCTTATGGTGAACAAACTTGAGATGGACCAAACTTGGCATTGAAAGGTTTCTTTTATGCAATGTCCTTAAATTTCCTTGCATTTACATGTCATGCTTTAAATTTTTTGCACTTAGCTAGCTTGTTGAGCGTGTATTGCATATAGGAACCACGGATGAGGCGTTATCCCCGGAGAAAGTGACTACATTGCTCATATGGATTCACACACTCCTAAGAGGAATAACTAAAGCAATTGTGTGCTTCATGCCATTAAACCCTGTGTCTAACGGTCTCTAAGACTTCCACTTACGCAGACTGTGAACATGGGTTCATACATTTCTTTTTTGGCGCCTTCTCGCTTGAGTTTTATCGCTCGATCTTATTGCAATTTGTGAAAACTATAAACCCTTCGAGGGTTATCTATTTGCAAAGAGTACCTTTTCTAGATAAGTGTGGTGTTTATTTGGTTCTTCCGTGAGGACACTTGAATTCTATAAAGAAATTCTATGATTCTGCAATTCCTTGAGGTCATCGGACATTCCAGTGCCTTCACCGAAGAGTCCGATGACTATATCTTTGTGATCAGTTGTGACAGAACTGCCCCAAAAACACAGGACGGCTCGCCTAGGATCGATCTCTGGTGATATTGAACAACAGTACCTAAATAGTACAACACGAGTGATAGTATAAAATTGGAAACCAATTAGTTTTACAATAAAGTTCATGTGGTCTTAAGAGAGATAAGTTTAAAACAGTGTTTTAAAAGCGCGGAAGTAGTAACCTTTATTTAACTAGGGTCTCATAAAAACTATCTATAAGATGACATCGAGCCCATACGATGCATCTTCTAGCAGCACCCAAAAGCAGCGTGGCGAGCAGGGCTTCCAACGGACACAGCTACTCTCGAGGTTGCTTCTGCCAGTTGTTCCAGAGGAGGGAGACAGAAACCACCTGCACACAAAACCACAGAGAGCTAAGCCCTGAGCATTCAAATGCCCAGCAAGTCTTACGCGTCAACGTTACCAACTACAGCTGACTCTAAGGATATGATAAGGCTGACTCACAGGGATGGCCATTTGCATAAAAGTTAGCACTATTAGTGAACCCTTACTTTCATATTTTAGTGGTAAGTTAAGTTCAAGGAATGTAAATTTAATTTGCACCATAAACTATAGCAAGCATGGTTACGAAACAATTTCTGATAAATATATCCAACAAACCCAATTTAACTACATCATTCCACTTCTTACTACGATGTAACTCAGTGAGACAAGTGGTACTCGTTACTGTGAGGGGAGGCAATTAAAATCGATTTACATTCTGCAGGAGAAACCCGAATTACATGACACGTATGCACTTTCCAAAAGCCGCACATGGTAACCTTTCACAACAATGCCATAGGGCCGGTCCGACGCGCACCTCTTCCAAGAACAGGGTCCTCTATGAGATCACCATACTGGGTGCATCTATGGTTAGACACAAGTCTTTCTCAACTCCTCGTCAAAAGAGAGATAGGGTTACATCCAACCACTGCGGTTTTGAGCTACGTCGGTTTACTGGGTTCCATATATCCAGCATGTAATCGGTACTGTTCAAATTTGCTCAACAGGGCCACACTCGATCGGTCCTTAACCAACACAGATGAGGCTACCACCGTAAAGGCTCGGCCTTCCCAAACCATCCTACACATCACCACCGTCCGATCTTCAATTCATCTCTTCATATGATAAAAGTAAACCAACTTATCATCTCATGTCATCCTTTCGAACCAAGGGTAGTAACCTATAGCTCGCGAGTGAGGTTACTCATTCACTCGGCTTCTACCGTTAATTAAGACTCATAGCTTAGCTCTACATTGAGTTATCTGGACCAATATACTTAACATAGGTAGGATACCTATCATGCAATCTATAGTTTCAATCAACTCTTAAAACCTAATGCACAATACATTAACCATACACAGTGATAACATATAAAAAGATTAAAATAAGGTTAATGCACCGGGGCTTGCCTGGGCTTGGAGCAATGTTAGCACAAAACAGAGAGAAAGATCTTCAGCAGCAACGGACGGCTCCTGAGTAACAAGATCCACCAGCTGGCCTTCCATGTTGGTTCCTAAATGTATGAGATGATATGTAGGCAACGATCAGTTGTGCACTTAATAGCGTTCTAAGGTTTTAATTCATCATCGCATGTGGCGATAAGTTCACATGCAATGATATGCTTATGAATGCATATGACAAGGGTTTATGTGAATGCTTTATACGCAAATGAGTTTGTTAACTTGAAGCGCTAACTATATTTATATGACAAGGTTCTGAATTTTACCTAAAAGATAAGGTTGAGTTTTCTATAGTATTCTATTTGGTCATATAGGGGAATTAGTTCTAAATCTTGTTAATATGGTTCTTAAAGCCATAAACTAAGATTTTAGTTGCTCATAATATTAATTGGGTTATAAAATAATTTTTGAACAAGTTTTACAATTTATTATCAAACTATGAATTTATAATGAATTAATCCTTAATTAAGTAAATAATCATTTATAAATAATCTACAGGCACATAAATTATAGTTAATTCTATGACAACAGAACTTAATTAGTAGAAGCAAAATATAAATTTTCACATTTTAATTATGCATGAAAATGATGATATGCAAAAATGTATAATGCACATTATTTAATTAACAGAAATAAGTATAATGCAGAAAATGCACCTTTGATAGTTCTAAAATATTCTACATGATGAGAGGATTTCAACGTTATTTTATTTAAAATTTTTGGAGCTAGGATGAAGTTTCTGTGATTTTTGCAACTTTAAACCATTTTCTGATTACTTATTTAATATTTTCGCGCAAGAACAGTGAATGGGCCGCTGGTTGTGGCCTGCTTGGCCACTGGGCCGCGAAAAACTGGCCCAACAATGGCGGCTATGGAGGGCCCGCGCGGGGCACGTGCGGCCTGGCCTAGCGCCGACGCGCTGGGC
>BCLH01003223.1:16183-34354 GCA_001602315.1 Zoysia pacifica
AATATCTAATTATATATTATTATAGTTATGTAATATAACTATAATTATATAGTTATAATCTATGTTGTATATTATATTATATTTATAATATATATAATACTATATATGTTAGAATTATATATTATTATAGTTATGTAATATAATTATAATTATATAATAATTATAAACTATAATATATATTATATATATTATACTTATATATATTTGTCTTACAGTTTCACAACTTCACAGCTGTTTTAAGCCAAACGGCTTTTAGCTTTCTCACAGCTCATATTTTACAGCAGCTTTTTCACAGCTCATAGCTCACAGCTCACAGCTCAACCAAACACACCCTAATAGGAGCGTGAGGCTTCTGGTGGAAAGAAGGGGTCGGTAGAGGGTGACCAGTGGGCCCCACATGAGTCTTTGCCCAGCCGAGCTTAATGCTTAAGCAGTTTGGGACAAAGGCGGAACCAGCAAATGAACTCGGATTCACTTAAAAGTTGGTAGGATGGGTCTGTGACATATGTTCCTCAACATAAACAACATGCATAGGGTTTTTCAAAAGAAGGAGGAAGATATGGAATTTCGAAACTTGCTAATTGATATGAATAGTTGGAAAATCTGCTAGATGTCAGGCTTAATGTTTAGGCATTTTGGGAACAGAAATAAAATAAGCAAATGATCTCGAAAAGGGTTGAAATTTGGTAGAACATTTCTTTACCCTGTGGTCTACAAGATAACCAACATGCACAGGTTCTTGCAAAGTAGGATTAAAGATATTGAAATTCGAAAAAGATTAAATGATAATGAAACTTGGAAAATCTGCTAAAAAGTAGATCAATTAACCAAATTTTGGGGTCTTAAGGAAATATTTCCCAAGCTCTGATGTGAACAAACTTGGTGGAGATGTTCGTGACCCAGTGTTCTACCATCCTACTGAGATGCACAGACAGTTTCATGAGGAATTGAAATATATTGAATTTCGAATAGGATTAACTGATAAGGGAGTTTCTGAAACTTCTAAAAAATAGAGCCGTCTCCCATTTTCTATGGTATAAAAGAAATACTCTCCGAACTTCGATTGGAACGAAACTTGGTAGAATTGCTCATCAACATGGAATCTACAACATAGATCCCATGCACGAGATTTTGTCAAAGAGATAGAAGATATGGAATTTCGAAATTGACTAACTATAAGGACACTTAGGAAATCTGCTGAAGGCAGATTATTTAGCCATCTTTTGAGGTCATAAAAGAGTGCCTCTAGAGCTCTGAAATTTCTGAAACTTGGCAATGTGATAGAGAGATTTGGGATGAACAACTTTTATGTTGGGAGCAAGTAGAATTTCGAACTGGTTTTGAATTTACAGAATTTAGAAGAAGACTACTCATTAAGGAAACAGGATTTGGATTGGAACCTTTTATTTTGAACATAACCTTAGTATCTTCTTATAATCTGCCACATTAGGGAAATTTTAGTCCAAAACTTGAGTTCGCAAAAATTCACAGCCCTTGTTTTTAAGTGTTTTGAACTTTCACTTTTTGGAAGGTTTGAATTCGAATTCGGACAACGTTGCTTCTTCATTTAAAAACACGAGTGTTACATCAGCCACTGCACAGAATTGGATAGACATTGAACAATCCGGCGGGTTCACCGGATAGTCCGGTGACTAAAAGATGAAGTGGGTGCTTCTCTAGATCTGGAATTTTGTAGACATTAGACAGTCCGGGCTTTTATAGTCACCGGACCATCTCTACGGACCAGACAGTCCGGTGACCCCTTCGATCGACGAATCTCAGCCATCCGCTTAAACCTCAATCAATCTCGACTGTTGACTTTGTTTTAATCTAACTGCATGTGGGTATTCCTTCTCATTCCACTCGTGCGTTTTCTTCGACCTTGCCGCCGATCGCCTCCGTCGCCATCGCCTCTGCCGAGCGCCACCTGTCCACCTCTGGCCTCCACCGTGACGCCCTGCACTTCGCGCCTCTGCTCCGCCGCGCCAGTGTCGCCCTCGCAGCACGCACCTTCTCAAGTTGGTACGCCCTAGCCGTGCCGCCCTTGCACCTGCTCACCCGTGCACCGCGCCGGCATCGCCTTGCCGTCATGCCACCACAGCCAAGCTCCGCCGCCCCTTTGCACATCGTCCTCACCACCCTAGCTTGTGCTTGCTTCACCGTGTTCCTCTTAGCCGTTGCCTTTCACGTTCTCGCAAAACCCTCTGTTGGGTTTTAGGTCTAGAGGCAATCGGATGTGTTTTCGGTGTTCTCTTCGGCGGTATTCGGCTCTTCTTCAGTGGGTGACAGTTTGTGGCAGTGGTTCAGGACAGCGGACAACGATAGAGTTAGTGTTCTCAGCGGTAGTCCATATTTCTCTTGGACGGGTTAAGAGCCAAGCTCTTAATCCTATCTTTTGTGGTCAGCTGATCAGTTGAGCTTCAAAAGCAGTTTTTTTGTGATAGTTGACAGTATGAGCCGATAGAGAGCATCTGCTGAGGAGAAGGGGAAGGGCAATGCCGTAGAGCTTGAGAAGAAGTAGAGGACAAGAGATCCCGAATGGGATAGAGCACTGGCAGCAGCAGATGTGGATGTGCCTTCACACAGGATGAGTGGTGCTTTGAGAATAGCTGATGCTGAGAGCCAGGGGAAGCTGAAGAGGTCGACCCGACATAGAGTGGTGACCACCTTGGTAGCAGAGGTGCAGCCGCGGAGAGCTCCTACGAGTAGGCAGTCAAGAACCATGGAGGGAGATGCAACCCAGAAAGCATCATAGCAGAGGTCACAGAGGTGCCCTCATCTGAGGATTAGGGTCTACAGTGTTTGCACGTCCAAAGCAGAGAGAGCTCGCCAGGCCATGGCCAGAATTGCTAAGGAGAAGATTGACCTATTGAAGGTCAAGGGCCCGACCATGAAGGCCAAGAGGAGAGTTGATTTTACTGTATGGGTCCCCACTGACCGACATGCCGATGCTAGACAATTCTTTAATAGAAGATTTACGAGGCTCTCCGACATCAGCTTGTCACTAAGGTCAAGAGCTCAGTGTTTGCTGCACATCGCCATTGTTCTTTCGAGGAATTGAGTAGAGGAGCAGGGACTGATATGGAGGATCATGTTGCATATCTTTCTGGTTTGACGGAGTTGGTCACCCAGCCGTTGAGGTCTAGTGAGATGGTTGTTCTTGAGTTTTATGCCTCACTGTGGATCTCCCCCGACAGGTCTTATCTCTGGTTCATGTATAGAGGGGAGCCACATCACTTTGAGAGATTTGATGTCATTTCTGCTCTGGAGTTTGTATCTTTTGAGACACAAGATCCACACTCGAGCTCATCTAGATTTCTTGCCGTCATATCGTTCGTTTGGAGGGATGGAGTCGAGCAATGAGAGACTAAGTATCGTGTACCTGCCACCGCGTAGGGAGCATTACTCTAGGCACCTCTGAGGTTGAAATACGAGGCATGTGTCTTGAGAGGGTTGCTGGGCGGGACGATAGCCCCAAGAGCTGGCTACAGAGAGCGTGTTATCATTCTACATCAGTGGTTCCTCCGTTACCTGCTGAGGCATGAGGCATTTGATATGACAGATTTGTTGCTAGCTCAGATGGAGGATGCCATCTATGAGGGGATTGGATCATGTCAGTTACCTTTTGCCCCTTCCATATGTCTGTTACAGAGGAGAGCTAGAGTTATGACTAAAGAGGAGTATGCAGCCTTGCGAGAGATCACTACCTCATTTAGTCCAGCTGAGCCATCCGACTCTAGGGTTGTTCGAGTATCTGCTTCACAGAGTACCCCTGAAGGAGAGGAGACCACAACCCTTGATGAGTTTCAACTGGAGACTGAGGCTCCCGAGGGAGCACAGCCACGGTTTGGAGCACTGAGGCTCCAGGTCAGGCCGAGACTCCTACCTCTCGTGCCACTCTTGACCTTGCTCGACTAGATGCTATTCACGCAGAACAGGCTGAGCAGAGGAGATATAGGCAAGAACAGATGAGAGAATTTGTCGTGAGAGGGCCAAGTTCGAGAAGAGGATCCGACTCGAGTGCCTCTAGATTGAGGAGAGGCTCAGGATTGAGAGGGAGTTAGCAGAGGAGAGGAGACAGCAGGACAAGGAGTTCCATAAGAGGTCGCAGCGTACTCAGCTGGAGACGACAGCGGCCATATCATATATGTTTACCAGGTTTGGCGCGATTGCATCTTATCTCTAGAGGATCAAAATGCCACCATTGCCTGCATTTTCGATAACCACGCTACTGGTCCCCTGCCCACGCAGCTTCAGCCAACAGCTGCTCAGCCTCAGTACTCCACAGTGCCAGCATTTATAGCACAGTTACAGCAGTAGCAGCCCAGCTTCAGCACCTTGCTCTCAGCTCTGCTTTCATCGTTCGTACCTTTTGGAGCAGCCAATACAGCAGCGACTACCGGAGGGGTTAGTGTGCTAGTTACCTCATCTCAGTTCTCTTCGGTTTCCTCACTCTCTATGTCGCCACTACTTGTTTCAGCTGAGCCCAGAGTTTCAGTGTCGGCATTAGAGATCGCTTGCCCCCCAGAGTTCTTGCCTTCGAGGCTGTGACTGCTTAGTTAGTTCTGACTGGGCCACCGCCAGAGGTTTCAGAGGCAGAGCCCACAGCCACCACAGCTGAGTAGCCCAGTGTGTCTGATGCAGCTATCCTGGTTGAGGTTGGATATTCTATAGAGGAGGCAGCTCAGATCCTTACCAGTGCAGATCAGCCAGCTATAGTTGATGGCAATGAGCCTTCCCCGACATCGTCCTCCAGCTTGAGTGCCTTTGATGACCCTGAGGAGCCGGGAGATGAGTTAGCCGCACTAGCAGTCGAGTCAGAAGCAGAGGAGCAGCCACCTATAGTCACTACACCCGACCCTCCAGCTATGCCTTCAGAGGATTAGTTTCTCCTTAGGTCTAGAATGTTAGGAGTGTACCATGTGGTTGTATAGCTTGAGAGGCTAGCTGTTTAGGGGGAGACCCTGGATGGGTAGTTAAGGCTTTGGTTTTTATTTGACGGATTTCTTGGCTCTTCATTGACATTTTGATGAGCTTGTTTTTTTATTCGATCTTTTTAGCTCATTGAGATTCACTTGGTTTCTGGACTAAACCCTGTGATTCTTTATGTATGATTCCCTATGTTGTGATTATCTTGCAGGTTCTCTAGTGCGTTACGCTTCTATTTATATCTATCATGCACTAACCTCTGTGTTTCCAGCGTCTCTCTTCTCTACCTGCTTCCTCGATGCCATCTTTTTGTATGATTAGATGACAAAGGGGGAGAGAGAGTCCTCACAACAGGAGAGAGATTGTTTTCAAAGGAAGACAAAGGAGGAGAACTCATGCAAATTTCTAAGGGGAGTCATCAAGGTAAGGGGGTCAGTGTTTCTTCGAGATGTGCTTCTTTCTTTATCTTATTTCATTTTGTTTGAAATTAGGTTATGAGTACTATGGTTGTCATCAATCACCAAAAATGAGGAGATTGTAAGTTTCATGACCACCTAAAAGGTATTGATTTTGATGATTGAATGAACACCATAGGTCATGGTTGAGATTGTAGGTTCCACTCCGCTAATCTCTACAGCATGGTGGGTTTCTTCGATGGATGACAAAGGATGATCTCTAGAAGAGGAGTTTCGAGCGTCGGAGGACAAAGGCTAAAGACAAGCTACAGAGTCCATAGTAACGCCGGTACTGTAAAGGGGGTCAAGTCATTTGTCTTTTGTTATACAAGTGTTAGAGAGTGTGAATGCTCCTTAGTTACCTCAAAAAGCGTTGAAGATAGAAGAGGAAGCGAAGTTAAGCTAGTCCAGAGAGATGTGCTCTCTAGAATCGAGGTGAAGAAGTCAGTGCACACTCCAGTGGTGTAGTGACCGGACAGTCTGGTGAGCTAGAAGCTGTAGTCTAGAAGAGGTGTCTCTGAAAGTTCGAAAGAGAAGGTTACCGAACAGTCTAGTGAAGATATGCTCTGGACAGTCTAGTGTCATATGGAATGAATTACAAAAAGAGTGTTTCCCTAGTCTGTGAGAAGACAAGTCACCGGACAGTCCGGTGGTGTACTCACCGCACATTTCGGTGGTGGAGTGACCGGACAGTTCGGTGAGCCAGAAGCTGAAGTCCAGAAGAGGTGTCTCTGAAAGTCCGAAAGAGAAGGTCACCAGACACTCTAGTGAAGATATGCACCGTACAGTCTGGTGTCACATGGAATAGACTCTAGAGAGGGTGTTTCTCTGGTCTGCGAGAAGACAAGTCAGCGGACAGTCCGATGAGAGCAATCTGCTCCCATCGGACTGTTCGGTGATTGAATAAAGTAGTCAGCTTTATGACATCACGTTTCAATGGTTATTTCTGGGCTTAGAGCCTATTTAAACCATGGAGAGAGACGTTTTGCCGCATGCCTGAGGTCTGAATTTGGAGCAAACTTGTGAGCGGCGAAGGGACACCATCAAAAGAGCATAAGAAAAGATTGAAGATCTTTGGTGCTAGTAGGAGAGTGATAGGGAGCATTCATACACTTCTAGAGCTTGTGAGGCTTGAGAGGAATGATCTTTGCCTATTACTCTTAGTCTTGGTAGCTTAAACTGGCTAGAAGTCAGTGTTTGAGCTTTCGAAGAGATTGTTACAGATGGTCGCATCCGTGGAGCCGACCGTCATGTCGATGAGTCCATCCTCGCACCGAGACAACATGTTATAATCGATCCACACCTTGGAGCTGGTGACCAGCCGGATGGCATCACCATCCACGTCGGCCTTCAGTTCCAAGGCACCGCCAAGAACGACCACTGGCCCCGCGGGTTGCGCCCGGCAGTCTTGCTTGTGCAGCCCATGGATGATCACGTTGTTCACCTTGTCGAGCATGATGCCAGTGCCGCCAGCGATGTGCACATCAGCACCGCGCCCGTCAATGGTGGTGAAACTTCTGACAAACAGCGGCTGCACGAGCCTGATCTACATGCTTCTCTAGAATGAGATCCAGATCTTGCCCGCAAGCACCGTGGCGCCGTACCGCAGCGTGCCAGGCCGTGGCTCCACAGGATCGTCGCCGGGGTCCATGACTGTGTACGCGAGTTACCCCAGGGCCGCGGTTCTGCCGCATCTTCCCAGCAAGGCCCACTGAGCATACGGCAAGCCTTTTCTGGTTGGCAGCCCAATCGCCCTGGCGATGCCAGCACCGGTCGATGATATTTGCACCATGGATGTTGGCCACTGTGCCATAAAGGATGACAAAAAGGCATGCAAGGACGAGGAGTTGTTTGGAAACCATTGTTGAGGCTTGTAAGCTTGATGATTTTTTATGTACTTGACTGCTTGAGAAAATGAAAACACCAGAATGAAACTATTTATAAAAAAGTACCAACCATTTTGAGGGTCAGTTTCTATTGAAAAGCAGGCAAGTATTATTTAGGAGCCACAGCCATTCCCCTGAACCTGAAAATCCATCTAATTAGGAGCAACAACCGTTCCCTCAAAAGCAAGAGTAAATTGCAGCAGCCTCTTCTGTATATCTATCTAAACATGGGTCACTAACTCATAGTTCTCTGAACTCAAATGCAGCCACGTCATCTAAGAGTTTTACACCGTTTGATCGTGAGTTGTATGCCCCCATCTAACCGTCTATGTGTTAATATCATCATTACATTTCATGGTGGCCGGCCACCACATGGCAAGAAACTGCCACTCCAAAAGTGTCCAAAAGAGAAGAAACTACCACCCCACTAATAGAGAGTTCTTTAACTCCAAAACAGAGAACTGCTGTCTCCAAATTAAAAGCCAACACGAACAGAGAAGAAACGCCTGCCCCACTAATTGCTAGTGTTACAAATCTTTAACAGCATGGTACTCCAGTAATTTTATTTGGTATTACCCTCCGCATCAATAGAGTGTGTTTGCTCTCCTCCCATCCTGTTCTCCCCCAGCCTAGGAAAGAATTTTAAAAAGAAAAAGTTTTCGGATGTCACCAAAAAAATATAAATTTTCAGAAACTTTGACAACAAATTTGAATTGATTCTTAAAATTAGTGCATGATTTCACAAGAAATCATATTTAATCTATAAGATATTACGATATTATACTCCCTCCGTCCCAATAGAAGCTTATTTCTAGATTTGTTGACTACAATTTTGACCAATGATTTTGATAAATTTAATTAATTTTAATAATATAAATTATGTGGCAAAAGGTTATTCACAAGTTGAAAGTTTGGATTTCGATGAAGCCTTTGTCCCGTAGCTAGGCTTGAGTCAAGTCGTATATTACTTGTCTACGCTACTCACTATGACTTCAAGCTATATCAAAGAGACGTGAAAAGTGCATTTCTCAACGGGCCAATCAAAGAAGAAGTGTACGTGGAGCAATCATCAGGCTTTGAAGATGATGAGTATCCTAACCACGTTTATAAACTCTATAAGGCGCTCTATGGGCTTAAGCAAGCTCCTACAGCATGGTATGAATGCCTTACGGACTTTCTCATTGAAAGTGGTTTTACAATTGGAAAAGCCGATTCCACCCTCTTCACAAGAAGAGTTGATAATGATCGATGACATAATATTTGGTTCTACTAACAAAACATTTTGTGATGAGTTTAATAAGGTCATGACGAAAAGATTTGAGATGTCAATGATGGAAGAGTTGACGTTCTTCCTCGGCTTTCAAGTGAAACAACTCAAGGAAGGGACGTTTATATGTCAAACTAAATACACCTATGACATTCTCAAGAAGTTCAAGATGGCAAATGCTAAACATATCAAGACTCCCATGGGGACAAATGACCATCTTGATCTTGACTTCGGTGGAAAAGCGGTGGATCAAAAGGTATATCACTCCATGATTAGATCCTTGCTTTACCTTTGTGCATCTAGACCCGATATCATGCTTAGTGTGTACATGTGTACAAGATTTCAAGCAGCTCCAAAGGAGTACCATTTAAGGGCCGTTAATAGAAACTTAAAATATTTAGTTCACACACCAAACCTAGGGCTTTGGTATCCAAAGGGTTTCACTTTTAATCTCATTGGATATTCCGATAGGGATTATGCCGGATGCAAAGTGGATAGGAAGAGCACATCGGAGACTTGCCAATTTTTTGGAAAAATCTCTTGTTTCTTGGTCCTCTAAGAAACAAAACTCCGTTGCCCTATCCACCACCGAAGCTGAGTACATAGCTGCGGGTAGCTGTTGCGCCCAATTGCTATAGATGAGGCAAACCCTTAAGCGCTTTGGTTACTTTGAGAACAAAGTCCCTCTCCTATGTGACAATGAGAGTGCCGTCAAGATTGCTAATAATCCTTGTGATTATAACCGCACAAAGCACATAGACATCCAGCACCATCTCTTGAGAGATCATACCCTAAAGAGGATGTAGAGATATTCTATGTACCCACAAAAGACCAATTGGCCGATACTTTCACCAAGCCTCTAGATGAGAAGCGCTTTTGTGAGCTTAAGAGTGAGCTTAATATCATTGGTTCTTGAAATGTGGCTTAAAGTAATGCATATCTGATTGTTGTTTTCTATTTGCTTGTGAAACAAAAGATCTTGTGAAAATGTTGAGTGATTTCCAAAGTATTTCATCGTTCTTGGTCCTAGGACCAACTTTGTTGTAAAGTGATCATTGCTTTGATTGTTAATTGTTGCTGATCACTTTAAAACAAAGTATTTATATGTCCATCTATATGTATATATATATTAGCCTATTCTTGCAAAATCTCCAAAGTTCTATCCAAAATTCCAAAGTTTTTTCTTCGAAAATTCTTTCCTGTCCAGAGAAGGCTCACCGGACTATCCGGCACTTTGCCGGAGTGTCCGGCGGCTCCTATGGCTGAACCCGAGAAGGCCTACCAGAGACTCCAGCATTGTACCGGGTACTCTGGTGGCCGGAGACTCCGGCACTTTGCTGGAGTGTGTAGTGGCCTGGAGGTATTTAAACCTCTACGGGTCTCACTTTCAACGTTCATCAGCGTTCATCTCCTATTTTCCTTCAACAGCCACCCATGCCCTCTCTCTCCCCAAAATCGCCACCACTCCAAATCCTTCGGATCGGGCCGAGTCCTCGCATGGAATTGATCCCCAAGACTCCTTGACGCTTCCTCATGCATTCCCCATCGTTTTCCCCGTCGAATCGAGGCTCAAACGAGGTATTTCATTCAAAATCCAACTTTTCCTGATCTCTCTCCGTAGGCCATTCTAGGGGATTTCCTTCGGTGAATCATCTTCTTTTGATGTATCCTTGTGATGCCAAAAGTTTGGTTGCAATGCCCCGGATGGTTAGAGAGATCTCATCGATTCTTGCCAAGAACACGAGGGACCGGAGTGTCCAACAACTTGCCGAAGCGTTCGGTGGACCGGAGTGTCCGGCAGTTTGCCGAAGACTCCGGTGACCGGACTATCCGGCATGTTACTGGAGACACCGGTGCATCAGTGATTTTGGGCAATCTTTCATACCTTGTTGTCCTATCTTTTCATTGATCTTAGTGGTTGTTCTACTCACTTGTTGACAGATGGTTCGTGAAAGGAGAGCTCAACCTCAAAATGAGCCAGAGATTGAGAGCGAGCATGAGGAGGATCACCCCGAGCGCAAACGAAAGGTTGCGGGTTCCAAGAAGCAACCTAAGAAGGAGCAAGGCATTGTCATTCGAGATGTTGCTCCTGGTACCACTTTGCCATGAAGGAGTATCGGAGGAGGTCCTGGCAATGGCAAAGGAGTTGCTAGTGGGCAAGGCACTGTTTTTGATGATCAGTTTGCTCCCCGTCCCTTGAGTACCAAGGTTCACTACACAGTGACAGATCCTAAGTTTGGAAATCAAAAATGTTTTGAGCATCCCATGAAGCCTATCAACTACACGAAGGATTCTCATGACTTCATTTCCAAGAGGTACACCAATCCTTATTCCATAGAGAGACAATCTGGCTATCCTGATTACAGGTTTCACAATCTCTTTCACATAGATTGGTACAAGTCTGTGATTATGGATAAGAAGGTCAGAACAACTCCTATGAAGTGGATAGACTGGAGTTACATGAGTGCAACTGAGGATCCTATATTTGATCAGATTATTGAGGCTTGTGAGTGGAAGGGCTGCAAGGACATTATGGCGCTTAAGCAAGATTGGTGTGAAGAGATAATTGCTCAGTTCTACACTACTCTCTGGAATGACAGGGATCGAGATGAGCCAATTCTCCACTGGGCACTAGAGGGCAATAGCTACCAAGTCTCCTACTCACAGTTTGCTGCTTATCTTAGTTTTGGTCAGGAGGACTTAGGGAAGCACAAGATTCATTCTGAGCCGGTTCTTCTTGATGGGCAGATAGCCTTTCTCTATGATGAAAGGCTTGGGCCTGCCAATCTCGAGAAGGTGCACGTGATGACACCCTTCTTCAAGTATCTCAACTCTTTGTTTCGTGTCACCATGTGCCCTCGGTCTAGAGATGCCTCGAGCGTTATGCATATGGCAAAGAACTTGCTCTACTAGATACAAGACATAGATGCCACTCGAGGGGGTTTCAGTGTTTTTGATTTCATCTTTCAGGAAATTATTGTCACCTCTACCACACCGATCCGGAGCTGCAGCTATGCTCCCTACATCATGTATATGATCCACTCTTTGCTCAATGGCCAACTTTACTGTGAGATGAAGCACAATCCTTATTGCATTCGGGCCACTGGATCCACTTCTCAGGCAGCAGCTCCATCTTCTAGAGGTGATTCCTCTTCGCATGAGCCTTCGACACATCCTTCTCACGGTGCTTCCAAGAAGAAGTACCTTAAGTCTTCTTCGTCCTTCATTGCTCAGGCTCTCAAGGCAGTCTTTAGCGTGTGTACTCACAACGCTACCGAGATTAGAGAGCATCGCCGCGAGACCCGAGAGCAACTCCAAACTCTAGGGGCAAGACAAGATCGGATTGCCTCTCATCTTAACATCAACCTTTATCTCTTCCGCGAGTATTCAGATTTCCCTCCTCATATCTTTGACAATCCTTAGGATCCTTTTGCCTATGCTCAACGGTTGGTCCAAGAACATGAGCAAGAGGTTGGAGCCGAAGCAAGTGAGGAAGAAGGTGAAGAGGACGTTGCAGCTGCCGAGGGAGAAAGTGAAGGAGAAGGCGATGAAGAAGAAGGTGATGAAGATAGCAACGCCACACCTTGAGCTTCTCACTTTGCATTCTTTTCTCCTTTTTGGTGATGTGATGCCAAAGGGGGAGGAGAAATCTATCTTTATCTTCGGGCTTATATTATTGTAATGAAGGACATATAAGACTTGTGTGAGTGTTAGTATAAGACTATGTGATTTGTGGTTTGTAAAGTGATTTGTGGTTTGTAATAACTCTATTCGTACTCTATTTGTGAGATTTGGTTATTATGTTGCTATCTAATGATATGTTGCTTATGATATGTGGTGGTGTAATGGTAAAATGTTCTTTTTGATCTTCTTATACTTGTTGTGTGGATATTTATTGTCATATGCATTACACGTGTTATGTCCACTCACTTGTTGCACCCGAGATGCTTGATATAGGGGGAGCTCTCACATTTTCTCTCAAATATGTGCATTTTAGAATGTTAAAGCCAAAATAAGTAATTCAAGTCCATGAACACATTTAGGGGGAGCTTCCTATGTCAAAGCATTCAAAATCGTTGATTATATCTTTTTTTTAAGCTTTGAATGGGTTGTCATCAATCACCAAAAAGGGAAAGATTAAAAGTGCATCTAGGCCCTCTAGTGGGTTTTGGTGGATGATGACGAACCATTCAATGAGCTAATGACATTTGTTAAGTGCATTGATAGCCAGGAAGTTTCAAAAAGAAAAAAAGAATATTGAAAGAAAAAGAAAACCCTCAATTTTCTTGGATCAAGTCACGGAGCCTTTTCTCATGGAAGAATACTAGATTTTATCATTTCTTGAGTCTAGATATGCCGTACTATCAAGAGAGACTCAAATTGAGGTCTTCAAGTGCCAAAAATGCTCAAATCTTGACCTAACCCAAGACTCCTTACCGGAATATCCGGCACATTACCAGAGTCTCTGGTAAGGCTTACTGGCTTTACTTGAGAAGGCTCACCGGAGTGTCCGGCAAAGCGCCGGAGTCTCCGGTGGCCTAGCAGCCCGCACCTGAAAGGGCTCACCGGAGTATCCGGCACAGTGCTAGAGACGCACAGTGCCGGAGACTCCGGTGGCTCAGGCTATGCCAACCCGAGAGGCATTACCGGAGTATCCGACAAGTTGCCAGAGACTCCGGTGGACCGGAGTGTCCGGCAAAGTGCCGTAGTGTCCAGTCAATTAGAATATGGACCAACGGCAACTTTTTGGAGCCCGGGTTTTTACCTCAGCCCCTTTTGAGAGGGAAAGCGACTCACTCTTGAACAACACACCCTTGAGCTAAAAAACACTCTCCCATTCCCTTCCAAAGCCTAAGCTTGCAAGATTTGAGCTAGGGATTGTGAGAGAAGTGCTTTCACTCCCATTGAGCATTTGCAGCACCGTCGAGCTTCGATTCGAGTTTTTTACTCTTGGAGCTTTTGCTCCTAGACGGCTAGGCGTGCTCGAGACCTCCCAACTTATTTGGTGATGCCTCGAAAAGTTTGTTCACCCCTTCCCGAAAGGGATTTGCTAGTGGAGAACTCAACCTCACCTTTGTGGTTGGTTGAGTGAGAGAAAGGATCGAGTGAGATCCGGTTCTTTGTGAACCTCTCAACAGAGATGTAGAGTTCATTTGTGGACTCGAACTTCGAAGTAAAATCTTGTGTCTCAATGTGCTCTTTTCATTCTTGCAAGTTCATATTATTTTTGTTGTTCATATTCATAGATTTGCTTCGATCTACTTGCTCACTAGTCTCTAGCTTGTTTAATTACTTAGATCTACTTCCTATATATTCTAGTCTTTTGATTCAAGTGGAATTTGCTAGAACTCGCTAAAACTTGGTTAGATTCAAATTTCGTCCAAGTGCCTGTTTGACCGGAGTGTTCGGTAAGTTACAGGATAGTCCGGTGACCGGCGTATCCGGCACATTACCAGAGACTCCGATGGTCTAACAGTTCATTGAGTTTGATATTTCAAGAATTATTTTGGGTTGCCTATTCGCCCCGCTCTAGGCAACTTTCAATAAGTCAAAGAAAAATTCGCCGAAGGTGTACACAATGTTGAGTTAGTGTTGACAACCCCGACACTGCACTCTTGATGACTCGGACAGCACCAGTGTACAACTCGGGAAAGACTTAGACTACTTGGAAGTCTCCTCCTTGTCCCTCACACTCTCTCCCTGAATTCTAACACTATATCTAATACTAGACTTGACAATAGAGCTCTAATTCTAACTTGAAGTGTGTCTTGAAACGAGGGAGAGGGGTCCTATTTATAGCCTACACTAGGTCGGCATAAGAAACTTGATTCGCGAGCCAAGCCACCGGCAGAGATTTCGAAATACACGGGAGAGCCAACATGTGGAGGGAGCCCGTGAGAATCTCTAACACCAGGTCAATCGACCGACCTGGTGTGGGCCCTGCTTACCTTCTATTTTGGCCCACTGGCCCACCAGGCTATCTCTAGTCTTTTCTCTATGGAAATTATTTTTTATCTTCTAATATTTTGCAATTTGGCCCTTCTTCTCTTCCAAAATTCCAGAAAATATGGACAATTCATTTCTGCATACGAATAATCAACAAAACTCATGGAAAATTTTAGAAATAAATCATGTCACTAAGTTTGGTGCTGAACTTGTTCATTTTATGCAAAAATATTGACAGTAAATATTGAGTTTAATGACCGCCAACATTGATCCTTGTTGATTCACTATTAGAGACACGTTTTAACCAACTGTCATTATTGAAATAATGTTAGAGATGTGGTTTTGAAGGCCCATCATTGATTTAGGACATAGTGTGTTTGCCTCCTGACATAGTGTGTCTGCCTCCCCTGCAGGTCGCGGAACTCTTTTGTGAGGAAGACCTGCTCTGATCCCCGAGCAGGTGTTGTCCGTTAGCAAGATCCATTTCTCAACCCCCACCCACCCAACCACCACCCCAAGATCAACTAGCTCTTTGGTGAGGGAGTTCCTCAATTCCCACCCAATACGACCCCCATCCCCCCAAGCCCGATCCTCAGCTCCACCCCATCCTCCCTGCCCAAGCTCATTGTTTCTCCTCAATATCTTGCTTATCTATGCATATAAGTGGCCAACGGGCTATGTCGGGCCGGGCCGGCCCGGGCTTGTGCCTTCTCCAAGGCTGCCTAGCACGGCCCATTAAATAATCGGGCCGTGCCGTGTCGACCCGTGGGCCGTCAGCTTAGGCCCAGGCACGGCCCAGCTACTTTTACACGGGTCGCGTCGTGCCGTGCCGGCTCGAGCCCTGTAGAAAAATAAACTTCGTATTCCCCAAAAAATTATAGAAAATAATTATATAATACTTAAAATATTAAATTTTAAACATAAACTGGTCAAATTACATGTATTTAATGTTAAATTTTAAATAAAAGTCTTGCGGTCCTACCGGGTCGTGTCGTGTCGTGCCGTGTCTAATGGGCTATGCGGGCCAAGCATCGTGCCTAGTCGAGCCGCCTTAAATGGGTGATGCCCATGCCGTGCCAACAGGCCTGCGCCTAGGCCCAGGCACGGCCCGTGTCATGCTTTGGGCCGGCCTAGCCCTGCTTCCCATTGTGCCGGGCCGTGCTCGTGCCAGGCCAATACTGTTGGGCCTCGTGCTGGCCCATTTGGCCCAACCCACTTGGCCAGGTATTTCTGCGCACGATGCATCAACATCTAGGTATTTACTGTTGGGTAGATAGGAAAGCTTGCTTCTACCACCACTCCACGTAAGTATTTAGTTTCATATCAATCTTAATGGATCTGTAGCATATGGGTTGTTCCAAAATTTAGCAATTCGTGAATTTGTGCAAGGCATGCTATTTGTTTTGAAACCACAGATGTTAAACCATGATTAAATGTACCTTGAGCATCGTACTTGTGATGACTACCATAATTGTGTAATAGTTTTCGTTGATGTCACAGAGAAGGATATGAAGTAGAAAAGATAGCTATGTTTTGTCTTTGTCGTGACTGTCACAATGAGAAGAAGTTCCCACATTCCATGCACCTCCATTCATATTTGATCATGCATGGATTCAAATAGAACTACAAAATCTAGGATAGCATAGCGAAGATTGATTTAATCTTGATGAAATGAAGTAATCATGGATGACAGTAAGGATCATGGGCCCTCTTGGGACAATGTTGAAGATCTGCTTCTCAGAATGTTGACATCTTATCTATCAGTGATGACTATGCCAATGTTGTTGAGGATATGGACTAGATGGTGCTTGATCCCGAGGGGAATGACACATATAATGACGGTGACTTTGCATAGTTTCAAAAATTGGTGCAAAACTCTAAGTAATATCCTGGATGTGATAAAAAAAAGTTCATGAGATTATGTTCAGTACTTAAACTTCTATAGTTGAAGGCAAGGCACGGTTGCTCCGATAGAGGACATGCTTTGGAACAAAGCGAACTGCCCACAAACACTTATGATGTTGTTGGCATTCATTACATCATCACTAGGATGACATAAGTATCAGCCTTGGTAAAATTATACAAAATCAAAAGGGTTTCTGAAAGTGCACGAAATTAACATTGTAGCATTTCACTCAAGAGTATTTTGGGGTATTGTATTTATCCCAAAGCAAGGCATGGGCGTATTCAGGATGAAATTTATTCGGAGGACTAATTTAAGACAAACCTACTCATATTGAAATAACTAAGTCTAAAACAGAGGTAAGCATATATGATAAGGATAGTAGGCACACACATTGGACTATCCTACTCTAATTACAAATTCATGGCAGGCATACAGACAAGTCAAGTTCTTTATGTACTTCATATATTAACCTCATGAGTATACATACTAACTAATCAATACATAGTTTAGAACGTAACTCTAGAGGCACCGAGGTACTATCAAGGTGATGCCATCGAACTTGGGTTAGCAAGCCAAGCTCCACTGTCTTTAACAGGCTCTACGTCGTACCCAAACGTGAAGGATTACAACGGACGGATAGGACTATCACTACCTGCCGCCTACCTCTACAAACCATGGGGTATACCATTATTCAATAAAGATGAATAACTTGGACCCATGTCCACATTATCCCACAATCCCTTAATCCTCCCAGATAGAAAAGCTAGGTCTAAGCATACCTAAGTCACATTGAACCAATGCCGTAGCATAGACGCCTAAACATGCATTAACTATAATAATAAATATACTTAGTGTAATAATAATAATCCAGATGCGCATTTTTGTTCTAAGAATTTGAAAAAAAAACATCCAATTTTAAATTCGTATGCAAAAGTTATACCCGTCTTAGTAAAGGCTGTCCGAGTTACATTGCACTACTAGAATCAATCAATTTCCCTAGGAACAAAAATCCTAGAGAAAGATTGAAAAATTCTAGGGAAATATTTTCCTTAGGAAACACCCTACAGATAGATTCTAGGGAAAAGGTCGAAGGAAAACTAAGAGTGCCCTACAGTTTAACAGTGAAAACCGTAGGGAAACAAATGTTCCCTACGAAATGGTTTCTTAGGGAACCTGAGTGGGCCCGGTTAAAAAAAATTGAAATGGCCACGCATGCCCACTGCCAGCCGTGGCTCGCCGGTTGCTTCCGCCGCTCGTGGCTCGCAATGGCCGACTTGCCGGCCGTCACACCGCCGCCGTAGCAAGGGGTTCGCTGGCTGTCCTGCCGCCACCCCCTTACTCGCCGCCCGCTGTCGCAGCTGGTTGCCGTGGCTCGCCGCCCGCCGCTGCCGCCTCGATGCCGTGCTGCCCGTCGCAGTTTGCCGCATGTCGCCGCTCGCCATGATGCCATGCTGCCCCGCTTGCCGCAGCTCGCCGTGAAGCCGCGCTGCAGCTCGCCGCTCGTCGTAGCTCGCCCTCGCCGGAGCTCGCTGCCTGTCTCAGCTCGCCGTGAAGCCGAGCTGTGCCGCTCGCCGCATCTCACCGCCCGTCGCAGCTCGTTATGAAGCCACGCCTCGCCGCCCGTCTCAGCTCGCCGTGAAGCCGTGCTGCGCCGCTCGCCACCCGTCGCAGCTCGCCGCCCTCACCGCTGGCCGCCCGTCACAACTCACCGTGAAGCCGCACTGCGCCGCTCGTCGCAGCTCACACCTCGCCGTGAAGCCGCAGCTCGCCGGAAGCCATGCC
>BCLH01003224.1:8300-33202 GCA_001602315.1 Zoysia pacifica
TCCGATCATTGACGTCTCCAGCGAGATCGCTGTCAGAGTAGCCAACCAGCTTGGGGACTCCTTCTGTTCTTCTTCCGGGACAGTAGTGCAAGCCCCAATGTACTGTCCCTGCCACATAGCGGAGCACCCTCTTGACAGCAGCAAGATGCTCCTCCCGAGGTGCTTCCATGAATCGACTCAAGTACCCAACTGCGTAGGCTAAGTCGGGTCTAGAGTTGCACAGGTACCTGAGACTCCCGATGAGGCTGCGGTAGTCAGTAGCGTCGACACTCGGTGTCGTTCCTTCCTTCAACAGCTTGAGCTTCATCTCCATGGGAGTGGTGCTCGGCTTGCAAGCGCCCAGCCCCGCCCTCTCAAGAATTTTGGTGGCGTAGGCTCCTTGCCGAAGAGTGATGCTGCCCGCACCCTGCGTCACCTCCAGACCGAGGTAGTATGAGAGGAGCCCGAGGTCACTCATACGGAACGTGTTCATCATCTCGGCCTTGAACTTGTTCACCGCACCAGCGTTGCCTCCTGTGATGATTAGATCATCCACGTACACGCCTACGATCAGGTGTGCAACTCCTCCTCTACGGGTATACATCCCGTGCTCGTTGATGCAGCGAGTGAAGCCGTGCGCCAACAGCGAGGCGTCGAGCTTCTGATTCCACGCTCGTGGTGCCTGCCGGAGTCCATACAGCGCCTTGTGCTGGCGTAGTACCTTGTGCTGGTGCTTGCCGTCGATGAACCCTGGCGGCTGCTGGACGTAAACCTCCTCCTGGAGATCACCATTCAAGAATGCTGATTTGACGTCCATGTGGTGGACGCCCTAGCCGTAGAATGCTGATTTGACGTCCATGTGGTGGACGCCCTAGCCGTAGTGTGCTGCTATGGCAAGGAGCAGCCGCACCGACTCCAACCGAGCCACGGGAGCGAAGACTTCTTCAAAGTCGATGCCAGGGCGCTGCACATAACCCTTGGCGACGAGGCGTGCCTTGTACATGGCCACGTTCCCGTTCTCGTCGCGCTTCACCTTATAGACCCACTTGAGGCCAATGGCACGGTGACCATGCGGGAGATCCACCAGAGACCAGGTCCCGTTCTCCCGAATGGAGTTCATCTCCTCCTCCATCGCGGCAATCCAGTTTGGATTGCCTCCGGCCTCCTTCACCGAACGTGGCTCCTCCATGCTGACTGAGTGCAGCTTGGCCTCCACGGTGTCACGGTCCGCCAGGCCTGGAACGGCTCCAAAGCCGATGATGTTGTCCAGCCTGCGGTACCGATGCACCATGTCCTCGTCATCATCTGCGTCGAGGTTGGGGTCGTCGCTGAGTGGAGTGGCAAACTCGACCTGCGTCCCCGTGGGGGCGATCGGAGTTTGCGGCGATGATGTGCCAGCCGGTACAGGGGATGTTGGTGACGCCGCGATCGCGGATGACTCCGGCGTGGCGAACGACGTCGTGGGCGCTCCCCGCGTCGTGCTGGGCGACGGTGTTCCAGCCACTCGCAGTGGAAGCTCGTACTCCTGCTCGACGGTGAAGGGCTCGGAGTCGGATCCAGAAGATGTACTCCCCCAGTCCCAGCGCGCGCTCTCGTCGAAGACCGCGTCTCGCGAGACATGGACGCGCTCCGTCGCGGGGTCGTAGAAGCGATACGCTTTGGACCCACTTTGGTAGCCGATGAAGACGACCTTCTGGCCGCGGTCGTCGAGCTTGGCGACGTGTGGGCGCAGCCGCTTGATGTACGCGACACATCCGAACACCTTCAGAAAGTGCATTGGAGGTTTCTTCCCGTACCACGCCTGGTACGGGGTCTTGCCTTCGAGCGCCGCCGTCGGTGCCCGATTAAGGAGGTACACGGCAGTGTGCACCGCCTCCCCCCAGAAACGTTCGGGCACGCCACGAGCGCGCAGGATGCTCCGCGCCGTGCCCACAATCATCTGATTGCGGCGCTCTACGACGCTGTTCTGCTGCGGCGAGTAGGGAGCCGAGAAGTGGCGCTGGACTCCCTCACCTGCACAGTAAGAAACGAACTCGACCGAGGTAAACTCGCCTCCATTGTCAGTTCGCAGGACCTTGAGTTTCCTGCCCGTCTCGCGCTCGGTCCGGGCTTGGAACTCCATGATGGCCGCTGGTGCGTCCGCCTTGGTACGCAGGAGGGTGAGCCACATGTAGCGGCTCATGTCATCCACCAGTAGCAGGAAATAGGCATTCCCGGCTGGTGTGTGCGGCGTGATCGGCCCGCACAGGTCACCATGGACGAGTTCAAGCTGCTCCTCAGCTCTGAACTTCGCGGTCTGCGGGAACGACGTGCGCTTTTGCTTGGCCAGCACGCAGTCCTCGCAGACCTGATCAACATGATCAATCACCGGCAGTCCGCGCACGAGTTCGTCGCGTCCCAGCTTCCTCAGCGCCTGGAAATTGAGATGCCCATACCTCTCATGCCAGCGCCAAGCGACGTCACCGGCTCTGGCAGTGAGGCAGACCGGCGCCACGACGTTCATGTCGAGGTAGTAGAGCCGACTTGCCGAGCGCCGCACCTTGGCGAGCAGCCTGCGCTACAGGTCGTAGAGGCGAAGGAAGCCGGACTCGATGTCCACCTTGAGGCCATCCTCATCCATCTACCCGAGGCTGATGATGTTGGTGGTGAGCCTCGGGATGTAGTAGACGCCGTCGAGACGCCGGTGTTCTCCGTTTTTCAAGGCGAAAAGCACGGTGCCTTTTCCTTCAATGGCGACAACTGAGCCGTCACCGAACTTGACAGTCCCAGCGACTCCGGTGTTCAGCTCGGCGAAGACAGATCGCGACACCGTCATGTGATTCGTCGCGCCGGTGTCGAGCACCCAGCGGCGAGGCCCCACAGCCTCCTGCTCCTCCTCACTGAGATGGAGCAGAACCTTTCGTTCGACGAGGTGGACGCAAGCCTGCGGAACAGCATGTGGTGGCGACCCGGGATGAGAGCACGAGTCCGGCGACGCGCATACCTCAGTGTCCGCGGCGATGTACATGAGCGCCCCTTCTTCCTCTTCAGCTTGCGCAACATGTGCCGCGCCCTTCTTCTTCCCGCGGCAGTCCTTGGCCCAATGGCCACCCTTGCTGCAGCTGTGGCAAAGAGTGCCGGGCGGTGGCTTCCCACCACCGGCGTTCCCGGCGCCGGCGTTCCCGGCGCCGGCGTTATGGCCATCGCGGCCATCACGCGACGAAGATCCTGCGCCACCGCCACGACCGCGTCCGCGCCCTCGACGCTTCCCGCGGTTGCTGGGGCCAGAGCTGCCACCGGAGCTCTCCTGCTCGCGGCGCGCCTTGCGTCGGGCCTCCCAGTCTTCTTCACACAGCATCAGGCGCCCCATGGCGTCCGTGACCTCCTTGGGCTTTCAGCGTTCCTCGAACACGCGCAGCTGGCCGATGACCTCCTCGACCGTTACCTGATTCAGGTTCAGGAACATCTCGAGGGAGACGGTGGCTTGACTCAGCCTGTCTGGGCCACCTGCAGCAGCTTTTTTACCACCTCGGCGTTGGTGATGTTGTGGCCGAGGGAGCGGAGGTTGGTGGCGAGCGCGGTGATGCGGATGCCGAATTCGTTGATGGTCTCTCTATCCTTGAAGGAGATGTTCCCGAACTCCCGGCGGAGCTGCTGCGCGCTGGCGTCGCGCGCGCGCTCGTCGCAGATCCGCATACTCTTGACCGCATCTCAGGCTTGCTTTGCCGTCCTCTTCGTGGCAAGCGCACTCCACAGCTCAGACGGGACTGAGCGCAGGAGACCCGCCATCGCCTGGCGGTCGTCGTGGTACTCCTCATCGTCGGCGTCGTCGGTGATGCCGTCCTGGACGACGTCCCAGACGCGGAGGGTCTGAAAATTCACCTCCATGACCAAGGCCCACTCCGGATAATTCGTCCGGGTCAGCATCGACCACGCGACGTTCGCCGACGGTCGCTCGATGATGCGCTCGACCACGCGCGATCCGTCCCGAAGACGTGACCGGCGACTGTGGGAGCGTCCTCGGCGCCATTGCGGCGAGCGCGACGGCTGGACCTTCTTCTCGCCAGAGCCATCACTCGCCTCAGGCTTGATAGGCGACTTTGACAACATGGCGACGGCGAGACTCGGCTCCGATGCCAATTGACAGAATTCCGAGAGGGAGAGAGTGGACTCACGCGAACACAGAGGACACCAAAATTTGTGCTGCAAAGCGGCAGCTTTTCTCTTGATGTTTCATTTCTATATAAAGCAAATTACAAGCTAAATATGGATACAAATGACTGATACAATCACAGCATGCTCGTGTGCAATTGTTGCCATCCCAACAATCTGGGGCATGCCATTCTTAGCACAGCCGGCCAATCAATCTCCTACTTGCTAAGTTTAGGATGCTCAGGGCTTATTCAAACAAAGGCACCGTTTCTTTCCTGTGGGTTGTGCGCACGCCGACCACCATCGATGACCCCAAGAAATTTCTAGATCAACTCCCTGAGCCAGACCTGAACGCACTCCTACCGGAGCTGTTCATGGAGCGCACCAAAGATCAGGGCCTCGTCGTCAAGACATGGGCACCACAGGTGGAAGTGCTTCAGCATCCGGCAGTTGCTGCGTTTGTGACTCATTGTGGATGGAACTCGACACTGGAGGCCATCGTGGCAGGGATTCCTATGCTATGTTGGCCGTTGGGCATGGAGCAGAAGATGAACAAGGTGTTCATGACCGAGGATATGGGTGTCGGGGTGGAGATGGAGGGGTACAGAACTGGTCTTATCAAGGCCGAAGAAGTGGAGGCGAAGGTGAGGTTGGTGATGGAGGCTGAGGAAGGGAAGGAGCTCAAGACACGAGTGGCAGCACTCAAGGCAGAAGCAGAGGCCGCACTACAGTTTGGCGGGTCATCACACGCCGCATTTCTCCGATTCTTAGTAGATGTGGAGATTTCGAGAGCAGGTCGATGAATAGAGTGACGAATTTGAAAGAGGCCTCGATTTAAAACTGTATGTCTTTTGATTCTGTTACCAGCATGACAGTCTTCGAAGTCAATTTTCATTCGTTCATCGACCACTTTTTTTAGGTTTCATAGAGAGCATCATCTCGAATAAAAGATCATCAAACTATTAGTACGTGCTGCATTGTAAATGTTTGTTTGTTAGATATGTACGTGTGAGGATAGTATATCTCTAAGTAATTACGAACTCAGCTTTTACATGAAAGCTCATCTATAAACTACGATCTATAATCTGTTTGCGATCCACAAAAGATCACATCCCACAAAGAACGTTCAGACCCTAGGAGTCAGAACTACACCAGCGTCAAGCCCGATCGACAGAATGCTATAGCTACACGACAACAAGATTTAGCCCACCAACAACTAGAAGCCAATGCTCTGACTCGACCTTCGGAGTCGGACAACGCTTTAACAAACAACCATTGACGACCGCAGAGATTCTTAACAATGTACAACAAGAGGTAAAATAATCTTGTCGAGAGATAAAGCGTTTTAGAAGTTGGTAAAGCAGTCAGACGATTGGCAAAGCAAGATGGAAAAGTGTTTTTGTCCCTCACAACTGAACAAAGGACATACGAAGACCATCGGCTAACTGCACCGGCACCAGCGGACGCAAGATGACCAACTCAAGCAATGACCAAGGCCCCACCTAACGAAGGGCCAGCAGATTTCATAGATGCCAAATTGGTGCCTCTAGTTCGACCTCTGTAAAAGAGATACTATAGGGCATTACAAGAATAAGTCGAGAGAAGTTAGTCATCCTATGGTAACCATATCTACCCACGCGAGCTAGAGTTTTTGATTGAGCTAAAGCCCTTCCGCATTGTCTTCGTGTTCTTGAGTTCATACGATTTAATCTCTATCTCGCCTCTGAACGTAGAGTATTACATCTCTCGGCGGCCCGAAGCAAATTAATTTTTAAGTCTTTTTCGAATACGAAGAGCGCACGAATACTCTCTCCGATTACATAAATCTTACTGTGCCGGCGGTCAAAACACCAACAGTTCGCTATCTGAAGTTTATAAATCTGGACACAGTTGCTTGGCCCAAATCAGTGGTACTTAGTGTTGATTTTATTCTGCTGGGTGTGCATTTAACAAATTTAAACATTATTTTGTACACCTAATGGCTGAAGCCCTCACACCGTTCAATGATCATCAGGATTTTAAAGAGTTGGTCCTCTAAAACCTGAGACTTTTGAGCGAGGCGGCTCTGGAGGCCCTGCTCCCGGACGGGTTCCTGGACAGGACCCGTGGCCGCGAGCTGGTCGTGTCGACGTGGGCACCGCAAGTTCAGGGGCTGCGCGACCGTGCGACCGGCGCGCGTTCGTGACGCACTGCCAGAGGTTCCGTTTTTATCCCTATGTCCTGCGATTTTATATACAAACTGTTTTTAAAACCGTTGAATAAACGAATAAAATAAATTTTACATTTTTTTAAAAAAATAAATCTTATTTTAAATCTACGTATCATCTACTCTATCCACAATAATCTCACCTATAACTAACTTTATTATAACTTTTACCCTATGTACTGCATGTGGAACTCGACGCTGGAGGTGTTCCAGCGATCACGACGGGGTGTGGCGATGGTGTGCTGGCCGATGGACAGGAGCAGTTGCTGAACAAGGTGATCATCGCGGAGGGGTTGAAGATCAGGATGGTGATGTGGGGCTACGACGGGTACATGGTGACGATGAAGGTAGTGGAGGTGAAAGTCCGGCTGGTCATGGAGTTCGAGCAAGGCAACGAGCTCAGGGAGAGGACGGCGTTGGCGAAGGACATCGGCGGCGGCCGCGTTGGAGAGCGGTGGATCGTCGAAGGCGAGGTTTATCAACTTTTTAAACAGCATCAAGAGTTCGACGCTTGGTTGAAATGGTCAATGGGGCCACGTTTCTCTTCCACGTTTTCTTGTCCAGATAAGGAGCTGTAATAATTGACAATTATGGAAGGGCTTTTCTCGTCTCCATCAGTTCCCTATTGGATCATCATCTGCCAGCTCCATCCGTTAAGGCCTGTTTGTTATTTCTAGCTCCTTCAAAACGGTTTTAACTTTGATTTTTTTAAAACCAAATTTTTATGGTTCTACTTCAACTCTTTAAAAAAATATTTGGTACAACAACTTTTTCGGTGAGGTTTTCTAATTTGTAAAAGTAGTTAACAGAGAAAAATATCGTGTAGTCAAAGAAGTCACGAAAAAGTCATATTTTTGTAACTCTTAATTTCATCTCTAACTCTTTAAAATGAAGAAGTCACTGGCTCGCGGAACAACTAACAAGACCTCGACACGAAAGTAGAAACAGAATGGTACGTGTAGATGCATGGCCTTGTACATTACTGTAGCTAGTGCGATTGAACTAGTTCGTCCTTTGCAGTAGTACTACCCTTCACCGATTCACGTAAAGAGCTTTTCCACTTCCGTGCGAGCTCCAGCACGGCGACCTTGGACTCTCCGCCATCGCTCAGCGCCTCCATGGCCTGCTGCATGGCCTCCCGAGTCCGATGCCGGAGCTCCGCGCCGCCGTCCGACTCCATCAGCCACCTCACCTTCGCCGCCACCTCCTCGTCCATGACCATCTCCTTGTCGTAGCCTTCCACGGCCGCGGCCAGCTTCATCTCCTCGACCAAGAACACCTTGTTCATCCGCTGCTCGGCGTACAACGGCCACGCCAGCATCGGCACGCCGCCCACGACCGCTTCCAGCACCGAGTTCCAGCCGCAGTGCGTCACGAACCCGCCCACCGCGCCGTGGGCGAGCACCTCGCGCTGCGGCGCCCACGACTTGACCACCAGCCCCTTGTCCTTGGTCCGGGCCAGGAAGCCTTCCGGGAGGAGCGCGTCGAGGTCCAGGTCGTCAGGCTGCTGCGGGTGCCCGACGTTGTCGCCGGGCGGGCGCCGAACCACCCACAGGAACCGTTGCCCGCTCATCTCCAGGCCGCGCGCCACCTGCCTTGTCTGCTCCACGCTGAACCGGCCCATGCTGCCGAAGCAGAGGAACACCACACTGGCTTTCGGCTGTGCGTCGAGCCAGGCGAGGCACTCTTGCCTGTTCGCGTCAACCTCCTCCGACTTTACCAGTGGACCGATGCAGCGCAGCGGCGGAGCTTGACGCCCGGGGAGCGTGCAGTCGCCGGCGAGGATCGCGTCGACAGCGCGCGGCTCCAGAGAACGGAAGCTGTTAATGATAACGCCCTGAGAACTGCATATCTGTTCGGATAACGCGAGGAAGTGCCGATTGGCAAGGCTGTCCCGGTCGAGGAGAGCGTCGGCGAGGTGGTCCGCTGGTATCGGTGGGATGCCAGGCACATGCAGAAGACCGCTGCCGAGGTCTCGGATGCTCAGAGTGGTCTGTTCATGTATGACGGGAAGATGTAACAGGAGGGCGAGCCCGGCGACGCACGAGGTGAAGAAGAAGTACGTCGGGATGCCTAGCTCCGCGCCGACGTCCACGGCGCTACCGCAGAAGAAGTCGACGAGGAGAGCGGCTGGGGAGGTGACGCGGAGGAAATCACGGAGGTCCGGGTTAGAGGCGCGCGCCAGCTCGAAGATGTGCGCCACGTGGTCATCCGCCGGTACGTGGCACGAACGCGCCGCCACCTGCGGCAGGCGGTGCACGGACAGCTCTGGATGGGCTGTCGCCACGCCTTCGAGAAAAGCGTCAACGGCGCCACTGCCGCCGCCGGCGTCCTTGCTGTCGTCCGCCTGCCCCCCGAGGACGACGATGACCTTGAGGCCGTTCTCCGCGAACAGCTTGCCCAGCTCCACCGTGGAGACCAGGTGGCCGACCATCCCCGGCGGGGCGTAGATGACCACCGGCTTGTTTGGCTGCTGCTCCCCGTGGCAACCGTTTTCGGCCGTCGTTTCCGAGGTCGCTGGCGTCATGTGGACGAGCTCGAGCGAGAAGAGATTGTAATTTTTCAGAGCGCGTTGTTTCTTCTCCTCTTCGACGCTTATGCCGATCAACTCCCAATTTAATGCACCACGTTGCATGAGGTGGCTTCACTGTGGTTCACAAGTTCTACCGACCCGATCGGGATCCTCAATTGTTTCAGTCCGAGGTGGTAATTAACGGGTTGCCTACTGGTAGCGGCGCGTGGAGGCACTGGCTGGAGGGGCGTGGCGGTCTCGACGAGCGGCGCGACATGGACGGGAGGCACGCAGCAGTCCATCAGGCGGCGAGCGATGCGGCCATGACGGCCGGATGGAGCGTGACGGCAGCCGGGAACCGTCGAGAGCCCTTGATTCGTTCAAACTAGTGGTCCTTGTTTTCCATGGGTTTTCGTCCGCGAATCTGTAAGGATCCATTCGTACTGATGGCGGGAAAAGGACAGTAGCAATTCGTCGGGAAAATGCTTATGATCACCGGATTCTGCATTTTGTGATCGTGTGTTTTTCAAGCCCAGAAACACACTTTGAGTGCTACAGCCTCTGAAACAGTCAAGTGCATGTTCGCCACTGAAACCTTGCAGGGTATCAATCAATTCGTGAAAACGGCGAGAACGTTCAATGTTTGGCTGCATTTGTGCCAGCGCAGCCGACCTAGCCCTCACTTGCGGGTTCGAATCCTCCGCATGAGAGAGAAAAATTCAGAGAGTTGGCGCAGTGAACAGTAAAAGTAGTGAGACGAGGTGCATGTTCGCCACAGCTGAAACTCGTAAACAATCCAGCTTATTTTAGGCGGCTCAGAGAAACGGCTGCTAAAAAAAGCAACACAAAAATAAGCAGTATGTTTGGCAGTCCGCTTCTTCAACACGGAGAAGGGTATGCGGCGTCGGAGCTTCGAGCTGTGGTTCAACGGACGGCGCTGACCGAGCGGGGCATGAGCGGCGGCGGGGCTCGAGCAAAGGTGGGCGCGGCCCGACCGACGGCGGCGCGGACCGGCGATGGCGCAGGGAATGAGCAGCGGCGAGGCTCCAGCAAAGGCGGACGCGGCCCGACCGGCGGCGACACGGACTGGTGATGGCGCGGGCCATGAGCGGCGGCCGGGCTCAACCATTGGCGGCGCGGACCGGTGATGGCGTAGGCCAGGAGCGATGGCAGGGCTCGACCAAAGGCGGCGCGCGACGCGACCTCCGTCTCCATCCTCTCGGGCGACGCAAGCTCCGACCCCTTCGCTCCGGCGAGCGACCGGCTCCGCCTCCCCCGACGGCGACGCCAGCTCCGTCTCCCCACGACGGCGACGCGCCGGGCTCCGCCTCCCTCCCTTCCGGCGGGCTTCGCCTCCTCCTCCTCCCACGCGAGCTTCTTGGGAACCGGGGGCGGAAGAGGCTAGAGCACAGACGGGCACAACACGGGAGCAGGAGCAGAGGTTCATGACGAGCAAGGCGGCGCGGCAGGGGACCGGAGGCCAGCGACCGGCGAGGAGGCGTCGCGGGAGCAAAGGCGAAGGAGCCGAGAAGCGGCCAAAATTCCGCGTCTGCGTTTCGCTGGTTTCACGTGTCGTCGAGTAAGCGCTTGTCCTGTGCGCCGCGGACGAAGCGAGGCGTTTGGCAGAGCTGCAGCTTTATTTTGTGAAAAAGCGGCGCCAAACAGGCCCGAGGAACAGTCCACTGCAGTAAAGATGTAAAAAATCCTGTAGCAAGAGTACCGTAACGGTATATTTACTGTTTATGTTACACTGTAGCAGAAAAATCTAGTCCGTTCCTTGCTGATCCGATGGATGCCAATCAAGCTAAATGTCAGCTACAGTAAATTGTCTGAATTTATTCCTCTACTGATGTTACTAATTTATCTCTTCTAATATAAACGTTTATAAATATCGTCTATTTCACTTGTTTTCGTGTGACTTTTTTATCTTTTATTTTTATTGTCATCTTTTCTATCTGTTAATTTCGTGTCACGTTATCTCCAAACTACCATCAATTCTTTTACCTCCTCTTCACATTTTTTATTTTATCCGCATTTGATACAAGGCAAAATTCTTTCGTGTAACTTTTCTTTCTTTTATCTTTTGTGTCACACTCTTACTAACTTATCCGATATCATAATCAACAAATTTCATCAGTCTCTCTCGAGATAATCGTGCCACGCACAACAACACCTCCAAAATCATCACCCACCTTTGCCCCTACTGCAACCTTCGTCACCTTCTCCACCCACGCTCTCGATTCATTGGTCAATGCACAACCGAATCCTACGTCCTTCGACCGCTCCTCGCCGAACCACACAGAGAGAGAGCACTGTTACGAGTGACGACAGCCTGAAAATAGCCATTTGACATCGAAATGGAGCTGCGCGGAGAGGGAGCCATCGACATCAGAAACCATCGTCCTCGCCATCGACCGAGCCATCTCCAGGGATGTCACCGAGGTGAGCGACCACCCTTTCCCGTTCCCTCGCATGTTTCCTCCTCCTCTTATATTATATGTGTTCGAGGATTTGCTTGCGCCTAGAGGATGCATCAAGTAAAAATCAATTTTTTGTTGTGCACAACTGATCGAGAGCACACCGCCATGTATCTCAACGGTGCGTTGCATGCGTCGCTGCTAAGCTCGAGTCCATGGAGCTAGGTGAGTGCCGCTTGCTCCTCTTGTCTTTTCTATAGCTTGTTGGGTTGGGTGGATTGTGTGCCCAAGTTTGATTCTTTCTGCTTGCTCTCAGCATAGATCTCTAAAACTTAGCTTGGGTCAATTATTTCTTGGGCATTTTTCGTTTTATTTTTGTTCTGGTTTTAGTATTAGATTCCTTATGTTCTTTCTTTACTATTAACCTTTAGCCTTTAGGGCCTATGAGGCTGAAATTTGTTACGTGTTTTGTTAGTATTTCTGCAAGATTGGTTACAGCATGATCACTGATGCTGGGAAGAGGTTTATCACTCCAGGCAAGGTGGGTAACTGATGAACTTTTTGGAGCATCTTGATTCTCTATGTGAAATTCTATCTAGAAGCATTTACTGCATCCTTTGTTTTTCTTGATCTGCCTTGCCAGTGGCCTATGTTCAGTGACCAACATGAAGTCATAAAGCTTCATCAAGAATACAATAATCAGGAAATTCGAGAAAGTTTTCAGAATCCTTGTGAGTGTATTGGTACCTACTACTACATTGGTCCATGATCCCTTTTGAGCGTATTGTGCGTGCCAACAAAGTTCATTGTGAGTGCGAACAAAGTTTTCTATTATCCATCCATCCACGGGAACATGTATTCAACACCCCATTTTCTTCTAGATCATAATTTCTTTGTTACAATAAACAAGGTAATACATCGATGTGCATCTGCAAGTTAACCTGTGCGTTCAGCCCTACACAAGCAAATTTAACCTGTTAATTTGAATGTCTTTAAGGTGACAGAGTTGTATAAAATTTAGTATAGTTATCATATGCTCTGTAAATAGTTTCAGAATTTGTTCATCAACACCTCTGCAGTACTATTTTGACTCCTTAATGCACTGTACATACATTAAATCTTCGTTACAATTTGTTGAGCAATAAATTGTGATGCACATGTTATTTCTTGCAGTAATTTGAGGCTTTGATTAAAAAGACTTGTAAAATAGTCCATTCTGCATCATACCTATAAGTGTAAGTGTTGAATATGTTGTTGAGATGAAAGTTTCATATCATTCTGATTTCATCTTTTTTTGTTTAATATTTTTTTCTTTCACATCAATATGTTAGCTATCTAACTCATAGCTTTTACATCATACTAATTTCGCATTCTTAGAGATGTTCCCGCTTCTTGAGATATCTAACTCAGAGCAGTATATATACAAACCTAACTTTTGTGCAATTTTTTGGCTACAAGATTTTAGTTTCAAAATATTTTTGTAATTATTTTATATTGAATTAATATTTTTTTTATTAAATCATAGTGTCAGCATGGGCATTAGGACAGTTTGATGATAATGGAATTTTGATTATTTTTTTACGTTAGTTCAGTTTTGATGATAATAGGATTCCCACCATACTATTCTTCTGTCTTTTCATAACAGGTGACATGTGTGCAAGAACGTTGCATGTTGCAAATGATTTGGGCTAAATATCGGCTAAGATTCAAATTTTTAAAAATCAACTAAGACCCAAAGTTCTGAGAGATAATGTATTGTGTCATATTGTTTTACCCGTAGCATAGTGGTTATTATGTCAAGTTGTCTTGCCCATAGCATAACATGTATTGCCAAGTTGTCTTATCTATATCGGAGAGGATTACATCACGTTGTCTTACCTGTAGCGTAGCACCGGCATTCGGCAAGAAAGATACTGCCAAAAAATCCATATATTCATGACATATATTTTTGAATTATCTGTATTATCTTACTTGTATCGTATCGATCTTACGTCATGTTATATTTTTTTTATCAGAAAAGCATATATTATTTTGTCTTTCTGTATCGAATGTGGCTCGAATCATTTTGCTCTGCCCGTAGACATCGGTGCTATACCTTTCTAAAGTTTGGTGTGCTCATAAAATTTAGAGGTCATTTGGATCATCGTCAAACTTTGGATAGCCAAGGAAGAATTTGACATGCCCGTATTTACAAAACCGCCTAAATCGAGTCGGTTTTCATGGAAACCGGTTTTCCGGCTCGGTTTGGTAGTTTATCGGTTTTCAGTTTAATAAATTAAGAAATTTTAAAAATTTTAAAAAATAAAAATTCGAAACTGGTCAAACCGATCGGTAAACTAATCAAACTAAGCTGTTTACCAACAAAGAAAAATTGCTCGAACTGATTTGATTTTAAATTTGAAGAGGGTAAACTGAAAAAACCGATCGATAAACCGAAAATCAGCCAATTTTCTCTCAAAATTTTGATTTTTGAATTTATCCGATTTTTACGATGTACTTATAACAAATTTTTCGATTTTTATGAAAATACGTCAACCCGACCAACCGCGATTTCCGCGGCCCCAATGATAACCCGAACCTTGACAGTACACTGGCGAACGACGGTAAACTGTGGCCGAGAATATTGCTCGCCAAGATTTGGCGGAGTGGCAGCGCCACATGCAGCTGAGGCGGCTGTGTGCTATTAGTTGCACTCAAAACGAAACATTGATGCTAATAAGCTTTCAATCATTATATTTTTCAAACCGTATATTTATTTTTAAATTCAATGATACCATCAAAATTTTTATAATTAAATCTACAAAACAAGATTTTACTTGATTATTTTTAGTGTCTAAAATATTTTTGTAGCATTTGAATCCCATGTGTCATACAAACAACTTTGGCAAATAAAGGTAAAGTAGCTATTCAAACAATATTTTGTTTCCAAAAATTGGTAATACAAGCAATTTTATATGGTTATCATTCAAACATAAACATCGTTCCTTTACCAACGATTTGGTAATGCTACCAGTTTGGTAAAATCAAGTTTTGGTAAGTTTAAAAAAAGCACAAACCAAACAGTCTTTTAAAGATGTGATTGGTTGGGTGTATCCCACCGATCAAGCTAAGGTGCATACGTTGTTCACATGATTAGTTGCCGGTTGTTTCGCTAAGTCAGATTCAGCACATGCAAAATATAACATTTGGTTGCTTGAATCCTCGTCTTGTTTGCATGATCACATGGAAAATAGTACTCTTTCCGTTTTTAAGTCACTATTCAAAATTTTTTAAATTATAAATCACTCTTACTTTAAAAACAACTTTTTATTTTTTTAATATATCTTCACTATCTCTCATTTCCGTTTTCAAAACACATTTTTTAATTTCCGTGTAAAAAAACTTATAAAAAAGACAGAGAGAGTAGCACGTGTCGATGAACCTAGATTTGATCTCCTTAAAGCATCTCCAATCAGTACCGTATACCGTTCTCTATCGTTCATTTTACAGAAAACAAGCGAAAATATCTCTCCAACCGGTACTGCATCGGACTCCGCATCATTGTAGCATTCTTCATCGCCTCCCGTCGGCTCGGTAGAAGTAGAGATTCAATCCCACTCGGTATCCGTCAACCGTCGGTCGTTCGCGCCATCATCCGTGAGGCATGAAACTTCCTCTCCATCGCAACGGACGATGTTCTGCCTCCGCCCCCCTTCCTCCTCGATTTAATCGGATTCTCGAGCATGGTCGGCCACCTTCACCTGCTCGACCACCTCCTCCCCGTTCTCGGCCGGCAACTGACGCGAGGTCGATGGCCAGGATGGCGCTAGCGCTGGCGGCGGTCTCCAACGGGTGCGTGTCTGGTGGGTGGTGGAAGATGGCAGGCACGGCCATGGTGTCGGTGTCGACGAGGCCCTTGGGAGCAGGTATAGGAGGCGGGGTGGCGAGGCCGCCGGTAGCAGTGGCAGCCGGATAGGTCTACTGCTTGGGCAGCCGATGCTCGCGCCGGCGCCCTGCTCGCATCCGCTGGGATGCTGCTCGCCTTCGCTTTCTTGTGCTGCTCGCGGCCCTCAACCACATTGCATTGCTGCTTGCTTGAGCTTGCTCACTTTTGCGCTTTTTTTCTTGGGCTTGCTCGCAGCTCGTGACAGATTTCTCCTTGAGTCTTGCCTTGCTTGCTTCTTGTTGCTAAAGTTAGTTGTAGAATAATACTAAAATATAGTTGAATGAGAATAGAGATTTTGATTTAGAGAATCAGATAGAGTGTGTTGAAAAATAAGGAACGAAAATCAGATAAAGGATCCTTTATCCATGAGTATTGAGAGTGAAAAATGAAGAATTGGTTGGAGATGTTCTTAGTAAAGGATCTCAATTCAACAAAAACATATTTTCAGGCACCATAGTTTCTCATGACATCTTTGATACTCTTTTCGTTTCCAATTATAAATTATTTTGAACTTTTAAAAAAATTTAAATTATGTCATTTTCACTTTTTGAGATTTTTTTAATATATCTTTACTTTATAAAAAATTTTCAAAATACATTTTTTTCATTTTTTAATTTTCGTATTTAACATCAAAATGACTTATAAAATGGATTTGAAGAAGTAATGACTGTTGAGGGAGTAAGACGTGTCTGGACGGAGCTCTCACTTGGAGCCCACCAAATCCTTGAGAAACTCGTCTAAAGCCACCCGCGACGGTCCGCCGTCCCTCAGGGCCTCCGCGGCCTTCGCCAGCATCAGCCTCTCCCGGAGCCTCGCGCCTTCTTCGGACTCCATCACCAGCCGCACCTTCTTCTCCACCTCCTCCGCCTTCACCATCTCCTCGTCGTAGCCTTCCATCACCACACCGAGCTTCATTTCCTCAACGATGAACACCTTGTTCAGGCCCTGCTCCGCGAAACGCGGCCAGCAGAGCAGCGGCACCCCGGCCGCGACGCCCTCCAACGTCGAGTTCCAACCGCCGTGTGTCACGAACGCGCCCGTCGCCCGGTGGCGTAGCACCTCCGCCTGCGGCGCCCACGAGGGCACCACCATTCCCCTGCCTCGCGTCTTCTCAAAGAACCCATCAGGGAGCAGCGCCGCCAGGTCTGGCTCCGGCCCTGGCTCGAGGAATTTGCTTGGGTCCGGTGGGCTGCGCACGACCCACAGAAAACGGTGGCCGGAGCTCTCCAGCCCGCGGGCGATCTTGTTGCCATACTCCAGCGCATCACCAAGATTATCTCTTCTGTTTAATTTATTTAGCTTGCACGGTCCAGCAATTTGTTAGGCGGACGTGTGATTGTGAAACTCGTCGCACGCATGTTCATGCGGGAGTGCGTCCAAGTCTTGCGCGGCCGGTAAATAAATTAGTGGCCATGCTCGGTCAGCTGGTATACGTGCCGCGCATGTAGGGCAGATTAGCTGCTATCTTTAGCACTTTGTTTTCTTTAAATAGCCGAGCAATTAACGAGAAAGGCAGTCAGTTCCTAGCTGCACAAAAACCTCTGTCGTCGCGTCTCTATCTGTGCAAGTGCTCTGTCTCAACGCCGGCAACAAACACCGGTTAACTCTGACATTTGGTACCAGAGCGAGTATGTTCCCGGGCTGCCATGTTGGCACCTGGACGCCAGCAGCAGACTGGTGACAGCCCTCGTCGCCGGTCTGTGACGCCTCCGCCGCGCCGGCCACGCTATCGCCAAGGGCAAGTTGTCATCGAGCGCGTCGTCGAGAGATCAACGCAGGGACTGGTCTGGCCAATGCTCACCCGCACCAATTACACGGAGTGGTCGCTGGTGATGCAAGTCAACCTCCAGGCGGCGGAATTGTGGGACATTATCGAGTTCGGCACATCCCACTACAGCGACCACAGGAAGGCTCTGGTCGCGATCATTCGATCCGTGCCGCCAGAGATGCATGCAGGCCTGGCCACCAAGGCTTCTGCGTAGGAGGCGTGGGCATCGATCCGCGATCGGCGCGTCGGCGTGGAGCGCATCAGGGAGGCCAACGCTGAACGTCTTCGCCAAGACTTTCGCGACATCGCCTTCAAGCCCGGCGAGACGGTGGAGGACTTCTCGCTCCGCATCAGCACCATGGCGACGGAGCTGCGTTCACTCGGCGACACCATCACCGACAAGGAGGTCGTCAAGAAGATGTTGCACTCCGTTCCCACCAATCTTGAGCAGGTAGCAATTTCAATAGAGACTCTACTTGACTTGAACAGCATGTCGATCGAGGAGGTCACGGGCCGCTTGCGCACCGTCGAGCAACGCAAGAAAGGCTCGGCTGCCCCCGCCAAGGACAACTCTGGCCGCCTTCTTCTCACAGAGGAGGAGTGGATGGCCCGGCTCAAAATCCGTGACGGTAGCTCCAGCTCCTACTCCGACAAACAGCGCGGCGGTGGCAGAAGCCGTGGCCGTGGTCGCGGAAATGGTGGCCGTGGCGAGAAGGCCGCGTCCGTGGGCAACGCGCGCGATGCCACTCGCGACGACAAGTGCGGCTACTGTGGCAAGATGGGCCACTTCGAGCGAGATTGTTGCAAGAAAAAACGGGAGGCGCAGGCCCCATGCGGCCCAAGTCGATGACGATGAGGAGCCGGCCCTACTCATGGCCAGCAGTGTCGTCGTCATCAACCCCGCGACGCCGAACACTCCGCCACCACCAAGCTCACCGAAGATTGTCGAGGCAAAAGTGTTCGCCCAGCTTGGGCCACACCAGCCACACCAGGTTCGCGACCATCGACGATGGATCCTCGACTCCGGCGCCACCAATCACATGACCGGGGCGAGGAGCGCCTTCTCCGAGCTGGACGTCGCGATCCGCGGCTCTATGCGCTTCGGGGATGGCTCGGCGGTGGAGATCGAAGGCCGTGGCACAATCGTCTTCACCTGCAAGAACGGAGAGCACCGCGCGCTAACGGGGGTGTACTACATCCCTCGTCTGAAGGAGAACATCGTCAGCCTTGGCCAACTCGATGAGGCAGGTTGCCGCGTGGAGATTGACTCTGGCGTTCTTCGCATCTGGGACCAGTCGCTCGACGTCGAGGCTCTACCACCTGGAACTCAACATTGGACGAGCCGTGTGTCTGTCCGCACGCGGCGACGAGGAGACTTGGCGGTGGCACGCAAGGTTCGGCCACATCAGCTTTCAAGCCCTGCGCCGCCTCGCCCAGAAGGAGATGGTCCGCGGCTTGCCACCCGTGAACCAAGTGAACCAGCTCTGCGACAGCTGTCTCGCCGGCAAGCATCGTCGTACGCCATTCCCTGAACAAGCACGTCGCCGAGCATCCGATCTTCTCGGTCTCGTTCATGGCAACCTCTGTGGACCTATTAGCCCCACCACTCCAAGCGGAAATAGGTATTTCTTGTTGCTTGTTGATGACCTGAGTCGATATATGTGGATCCGTCTTCTGTCCAGCAAAGATGAAGCGCCATCAGCCATCAAGAACTTCCAAGCTGCCGTGGAGGTGGAGTCCGGGAAGAAGCTCAAGGTCCTCCGCACCGATCGTGGGGGGGAGTTCACCTCCGTGCAGTTCGGCGAACACTGTGCGGAACAGGGCGTCATGAGGCAGCTCACCGCTCCCTACTCTCCGCAGCAGAACGGGGTGGTTGAGCATCGCAACCAGAGCGTGGTGACCATGGCGCGCTACATGCTCAAGGCGAAGGGACTCCCTGGTTTCTTCTGGGGAGAAGCGGTGTCCACCGCAGTCTTCATCCTCAACCGCGCGCCGACTCGAGCTCTCGATGGAAAGACCCCGTACGAGGTGTGGCACGGGGACAAGCCGGCGGTGCACTACCTCCGCACGTTCGGCTGCATTGCGCACGTCAAGAACACACGGCCGAATCTCAAGAAGCTCGACGACCGCAGCTCGCCGACAGTCTTCATCGGCTACGAACCAGGCTCCAAGGCGTACCGCTGATATGACCCCGTCGCCAAGCGCGTGATCATCTCGCGGGACATCGTCTTTGACGAGGGCGGCCAATGGCGCTGGCAGGACGCCGACAACCCCAATAACGCCGCGCCTGAGCCGTTCATGATTGAGTATGCCACCGAGACCATGGTGGTCCCAACAGATCCGGCGACCTCGACGCCATTGCCAGCGCAAGCAACATCACAGACGCCTCCTGCGCCCCCACTGCCGGAGGCAGAGCCGCCAGAGTTTGTGTCTCCACCTGGGGATGACGAGCTAGACCTCGACATCGACCACTACGATGATGCGCCTCTACGGTTCCGCAACATTGACAATATCATCGGCAATGCTCCAGTGCCTGGTCTTGCGCCCAGGGTGCTTGATCAGGAGCTGTTCTTCACCTCCGCAGATGAGCCTGCAACGTTTGCTGAAGCAGAGCAAGAGGAGTGCTGGCGCCAAGCAATGCAGGAAGAGATGCGGTCCATCATCGACAACAAGACCTGGGAGCTCGCCACGCTCCCGCCCGGGCACAAGGCGATCGGGCTCAAGTGGGTCTTCAAGGTGAAGCATGACGAGAACGGCGATGTCGTGCGGCACAAAGCGCGTCTGGTGGCGAAGGGCTACGTGCAGCGTGCCGACATAGACTTCAATGAGGTCTTCGCTCCGGTGGCGCGCATGGAGTCCGTGCGGATGATGTTCGCGCTGGCCGCACACGGCGGCTGGGAAGTCCATCATATGGATGTGAAGAGCGCCTTCCTCAACGGCGAGCTCGCAGAGGAGGTCTACGTCGCCCAGCCTCCTGGTTTCGTGATCAACGACAGCAAGCACAAGGTACTTCGCCTCCGCAAAGCTCTCTACGGTCTTCGCCAGGCCCCCAGAGCCTGGAACGCCAAGCTAGATGCATCTCTGGTGACACTCGGCTTCCTGAGGAGCGCCTCCGAGCACGGTGTATACACTCGGAGCAGAGGAGGAACACGGCTGGTAATCGGCGTCTACGTCGATGACTTGATCATCACGGGCACCAGCCAGGAGGAGATCATGGCGTTCAAGCTCGAGATGAAGAAGCTGTTCAAGATGAGCGACCTCGGGCTATTGTCATACTATCTCGGTGTTGAGGTGAACCAGAGAGGCAACGGCATCACTCTGCGACAGTCTGCATATGCGGGCAAGTTGTTGGAGCGCAGTGGACTGTCTGATTGCAATCCTAGCCTGACGCCCATGGAGCAGAGACTAAAGTTGAGCAAGGACACCAAAAGTCTGCCGGTGAATTCCACGGAGTACCGACGGATCATCGGTGGACTCCGGTACCTTCTGCACACAAGGCCTGATCTGGCGTTTGCAGTAGGCTACCTAAGCCGGTTCATGGAGGAGCCGCAACAAGAGCACCTAGTGGCTGTGAAGCGTATACTGCGCTATATTGTGGGAACACGAGATCACGGCCTCCACTACGCCAAGCATGAAGCAGAGCCAAGGCTGGTCGGATACAGCGATGCTGACATGGCCGGAGACATCGACACAAGAAATAGTACAAGTGGCATCATCTATTTTCTCGGCGGCAATCCCATCTCCTGGCAATCGTCCAAACAGAAGGTGGTGGCGTTGTCTTCATGCGAGGCTGAATACATAGCGGCGTCTGGAGCCGGAGCCGCATGTCAAGGCGTCTGGCTAGCTCGTCTCCTCGCCGTCATGATTGGCTCTGAGATTGGAGCGCCAGAACTCAGGGTGGACAACCGGTCCGCTATCGCGCTGAGCAAGAATCCTGTCTACCACGATCGGAGTAAGCACATCGACACTCGTTATCACTTCATCCGGGAGTGTGTTGAAGAGAACAGGATCGTCCTCAAGTATGTCGCGACGGAGAATCAGCTCGCGGACATCTTAACAAAGGCGCTTGGGCGCGTTCGCTTTCAGGAGCTGTGCGTCAAGATCGGCGTCAACAAGTTCGCAGGTGATTGCGCCAAGGAGTAGGGGGGAGAAATGTTGCCATACTCCAGCGCATCACCAAGATTATCTCTTCTGTTTAATTTATTTAGCTTGCACGGTCCAGCAATTTGTTAGGCGAACGTGTGATTGTGGAACTCGTCGCATGCATGTTCATGCGGGAGTGCGTCCAAGTCTTGCGCGGCCGGTAAATAAATTAGTGGCCATGCTCGGTCAGCTGATATACGTGCCGCGCATGTAGGGCAGATTAGCTGCTATCTTTGGCACTTTGTTTTCTTTAAATAGCTGAGCAATTAACGAGAAAGGCAATCAGTTCCTAGCTGCACAAAAACCTCTGTCGTCGCGTCTCCATCTGTGCAAGTGCTCTGTCTCAACGCCGGCAACAAAAGCCGGTTAACTCCGACAGATCTCTCTCAGCTGCAGTGCCGAGACGGCGGTCACGCTGCCGAAGCAGAGGAACACAACGCTGCGGTCTGGATGCGTTTCTAGCCACGCCAGGCACGTGTTCTGCTCCAATCGACCCGCTTCCATCGACGCGTGCCCCGGCACCAACGGCCCGACGCAGTAGAACGGCGGCGTCCGCTGGTCCGGAGCGTAGGCGCCCTCCTGGAGCGCCTTCACGGCCCTCGCCTCCAGCCACTCGAAGGTGTTGAGCAGCACGGCACTCGCCTCCGCGACGCGCGCGGACAACTCATGCCGCGCCTTGTACGGCCGATCGTCCCTCCTCCGCAACGAGGCCGGCATGTCCGAGGCCGGGATCGGCGGAAGGCCCGGGAAGTGAAGCGGCTCCTTGCCCATGTCGCCGAGAGAGTTGACCGTGTTGCCGGACATGTAGTAGGGAAGATGGAGGAACGCAGCGACGGCGCCCGCTGACGAGGTGTAGTAGATGTACGCGGGGACGCGCAACTCAGCCGCGATGTCGACGGCGTGGGCGCAGAACGCGTCGACGACGAGTGCCGCGAATGACGGCAGCGAACAGAGGAGCTCGCGGAGGGAGGGCGCGCACAGGCGGAGCATGTCGATCATGCGCAAGAAGCGGGCCGGATCGGGATCGGGGTAGTGAGGAGGCGGGAGGAGGTGGAAGGAGATGGCCGGGTTGGCCACCGCGAGGCTCGCCATGGTGGGGGGCGCCCGCTAACGCGGTGGCCGTGGCGGAGCCTGGTGTGGTCGGGAGACTCGGGACCGCGATGGTGACGGCGAGGCCGCGCCGGAGAAAGAGCTTGGCGAGCTCCGCCATGGGAGTCAGGTGGCCCACGCCGAAGCCGGCGAACAACACGACGCGACGACCTGGTTCCATTGATCGGGCTGTCTCTGAGACGTGCTGCTCTGTGGTGTCGTCGCCTTCTCGCTTGTGCCGTCTCCTGTGAACTCCAGAGTACTGCTATCGTGACTCGAGATTCACGCAGGGCATCCTTTACAAAAGGCGCCAATATGATTCCAGACTAGACTATACTGATCACAGTGTATCAAGTCAAGTGCTTAAGGACAATTTGATGGCCACTTTAAAATGTTTTAACGATTCGCGCGAATCACGAGAAGTGACTAGCACTGTACCTCATCTCACAAAGTACTGTTGCATGTTGACTTCAAAGGGCTGAAGGCAGGGGATAATTAAAAAAAAATGGGTGTTACCATTGCTTTTTAATACAGCTTTCTTTATTTTTAGTATATTTTTGTCTCTTTACTTGTTTTTATTACAAATTTATTTTCCAACATCTTTTTTATTTTGTTCAACCTCTTTTTTTATTGGATTGCGTGGAGGAACACGCGACTTCCATCGAGAGTGAGTTCACAAACCAAGTTTCTGAGTACGGTCTCCAGGGAATTGTTTTCCAGATGTCACTCTTGGTCTTACCACGTTTGAACAGTTTTCTGATAACGCAATCGGAGCGGATTTCGTAGCAACCAATTTGGTCCCTTCAGAACTCAGAATGAATGATTGAGCAACCATTGCCAATTTAGACCCGTCAGAATTTATGATTGGGCACATAACCTTGTTCAATGCAATGTGCAGGATACAAATGTGCTACTCTTAGCCGCCTTTTGTTTCAGCTTCTCAGCTAGTTTTTTAAGTTGATAAGCTGAAAACTGATAAGTTAAAATAAATAAAGTTTTAAAAAACTCACTTTTAAAATTGTTGAAAAAATAACTTTTGTAAAAATAAATTAAAAACTGAAAAACTCATTAAAAGTTGCTTTTTCAGTTTTTTATGTGTAGAAAAACTAAATATATATGACAAAAGATAACATTTAAATTTTACTAATCAGCTTTTTAACTAGACACTAACCAGTTTTTTTAAAAACTCAAAAGATCTAACTCAAACAAAAGAGCTTAATCTTATCAGTGGAAATTCTCGTCGACGCCATTGAGGCCCAGCCCCCTGAATACGGTGGTGTCCATGAAGCAGAGAACACCAGGGACAGATTAGCTCTGAATAGGGTGATAGCGGTATGTTTTCATGAACTCTGATTGATGACAATGACTGTCAGCTCATGAGCCAGACTAAGAGAGGAATGGCAGGAGATATTGCTTCTTTCTCCCTAGAACTAAAAAAGTTACGTATCCCACAAGCTGGTAAGTGCTGGTAAGTCACAGTTTTTGAACTTGAGAAAGAAGAAAGAAAAATGAGAGACTTCTATACTTCCTGGGCAAGAAGGCCGAAGCTTTTGACTGACCAAAGGTTGCGCTGCGCGCCTATAAATAAGCCAAGGAGACTAGCTAGAGGAAGGACACACAAAGAAAGATGGGTAGTGTTGTGGTGAACAAGTCGTCGCCGGTGCTGGTGAAGCCATGGGAACCCATGGCGACAGGCGGTGCCGTTAAACTCTCGTTTTTAGACCAGATTCACATGAACATTCCAGTCACAACGCTGATCGTGTTCGAACAACCGATCACCGAAGCCCCTGAGACCTATCGGAGAGCGTTGTCCCAAGCGCTTGTCCACTATTACCCTATCTCCGGTCGCATCGCTGCAGGCGCCGACGAGATCCGGTGCACCGGTGAGGGTGTGGTGTTCGTCGCCGCGTCCGTGGACTGTTCCCTGGAACAATGCAAGCTGCTCAAGGCGGAGCAGCCGTCGGTCCCGTCGCCGGCAGGAGCGACAAGCAGGGCGCTGCTAGATGACCTCGCCGTATACTACGACCCTGCCGATGGTTGCGTCGGCGGTCCGTTGATGATGGTGCAGGTCACGGAGTTCACCTGCGGCGGCTTCGTCGTCGGGGTGACGTGGAACCACGCTGTCGGCGACACCACTGGGATCGCGCAGTTCCTGCAGGCCGTCGGAGAGATGGCCCGGGGGATGTCGACACCGTCGGTGCTTCCCACCAGGATCTGGGACGATTCCCTGGTCCCGAGCATCTCTCGATCTGTCGTCGCCGCCAGTCAACAACGATCTGCGGCTAGCCGCGCCTGCGAGCCACCACCGGACCTTGTTTTCCTTGACGTCATCGTCCGGTCGAGCTTGATCGACCGCGTCAAAGCCGAGTACGACCGCCTCCACAACTCCGATCGCCGGTCGTCATCGTGCACCACGTTCGAGGCCGTGGCAGCCGTGCTGTGGCGGTGCCGCACCCGCGCTATCACGTCGCCGCTGTCGTCGTCGTCATCCCCGGCCGTGCTCTCGTTCGCGGTTAACATACGCAAGCATGTCGGCGCCGCTGACGGTTACTACGGCAACGGTATTGCGGCCACCGGCCAGAAGGTCGTATCCACCGTCGGCACGGTGGCGAACGGGAACATCGTGGACATAGTGAAGGCTATCAAGGACGCCAAGGCTGGCATCCCTGACATGCTCAAGAGGATTCCAAGTAGCAGCAGCCCTTCTCCGCAGCAGCTGGTCGATAGATACA
>BCLH01003225.1:0-23938 GCA_001602315.1 Zoysia pacifica
GGGTTTGGGTGCCGGGCCTTCCGGCCTGGGGTTTGGATCTGGGAGCAGCGAAGGGAGGGAGACGAGAGTTGCTTCAGTCCTGCTTGCTTCTCTTTTCTTCTCTCTTTGGCCGTACACCAAAGAAACCCAAAACTCTCGTCAAATTTTTGCTTTTAGGCCTGTTTGGGGTAGCTTGTGTTTTTTCTCTTTTTGAAACAACTTGTTTTAGGAGAAGCTGATTTGAGATTTTGAAAAAACAGTTTTATTTTAAAGAAGCAGAGTGGTAGATGTTTTTAGGATACTTTAGTTTTTAGTGAAATGCCGACAACAGAGGAAGAGGCCGTGACACTTCGGACCAGGATGACGGTGGGCTGGGACAGCCAAGGACGCGGGTGTTGGCAGGTTGGGGCGGCGGAGGATGAGGTGGTGGTGGCGGCTTAGCCCGCGGTAGAGGGTGGAGACGACGACTGTGGTTTAGGTCTGAAGGACGATGGGGATGGCGATGTGAGCTCTTTGGGTAGGGCAGTGGCGGTGGCATCCTCAGCCCCATTGATGGGTAGAGAGTAGTTGAGGATGAGGGCGGCAACACGAGCTCTTTGGAGAGTATCTGGACGAGGAGAAGACAGTGTCGGGAGTTGAGACAGGCAAAAGATGAGAAACGACGTCTTTCTTACTTTTTGATGTAAGAATTTTTTTTTTCTTTTGCCAGCTTTTTCTGAGGAACGGTTTGAAAGAGCTTTTCGGCGTCTTCAGCTGGCTGAGAAGCAAAAGCTCTACAAACTCCCTAAACACGCAGAAGTCCAAATGTGCTGGACAGAAAAGCTACGTTTTGGTGAAGTTACCTTGAACAGGGGCAATTGAATGAGCTATGGTAATTCACACGCTCGCCCACTCGGGGGAAATAAAATAAGCACCCTCGAAAAACCACACCAACTCCAGCTACAATTCAACATACCTTAGAAAGATCGTCTCAGACTCAGCTGACAATTTTATGTCTGATGTCTCTATCTTTCACGATCATTGAATAGTGGATGACGAGTACGGAACTGGTAAAACATCAAAAAAAAGTAAAGCTAACAGTAAACAAACAAGTCATAATTAAAATATTTTTAATAATAAATTGCTGCAAATTTAATAGTGGATGACGAGTATGGAACCGGTAAAATGTCATAAAAAAGTAAAGCTAATAGTAAACAAACAAGTCATAATTAAAATATTTTTAATAATAAATTGTTGCACAATAAAATAAATAATATTTTCATAAATTGTTAGAACAAGAGGAATGGTTAAACATATATGTAAATTTAAAATGACCATTTCTCCATCATAAAATATAAGCATTTTTAAGTTTAGTCAAATTAAACTTCTTTAACTTTGACCATTAGTAATAAAAAATTCATGTTATATTATTGTACATAAAGTTATATTACTAGATGCATCATAAAACAAACTTTTATTATTAGAATTTGTTTAATTTTCTAGATATCATTAGTTAAAGTAAAAAAATGACTAAACCTAGAAATATTTATATTTTAAACAGGAAGTATCTCTCCCGTTTAAAATTATTGATATGTTTGACTTCTAACATCAACTTTAACTATTCGTCTTAATAAAAAAATTATTCCAATATGTAATAATAATAAAATTTTACACATTTAATAATTTTTTATTAAGACAAATAGTTAATGTAAGAAATCAACGGTATCAGTATTTTAAAACCGAAGTGAAAACTTATTTACTCCCTCTGATTTTGAATTATTAACATTATTGATTTCTAATATCAACTTTTACTATTTATCTTATTTAAATTTTTTGTTATAGCGTGTAAATTTATTAGATGTGATTGAAATACCACTAAGTAATAAAAGAAATAATAACAAAAAATTTACACAATTGAATAAATTTTTTTAAATAAAATGAATAATTAAAGTTGATATAAAAAAATTAATGATGTCGATATTTTAAAACTAAAGAGAGTAACAAGCTCCTAGCATGGAGAGTAGTGCGAGTGACAGGGGTAAGGCCTTTTTGAAAACGATTATCTCAACCACGCTTAGATTATAATCTAAACAAAGATTTTCTCATTTCTCACTTTTTGTTTTTTTATTCAAATCTCTAGCAGAAGCACAATAAACAAAAAAATAAACAAGCGTTTAATGGAATTATCACATATTTTGACCCATAAATCATTTATAAATGGAACCAAACAGGACCCGAGCCCGCCGCGGTTTCCGTCTCAAAAGACAATCAGCAGCCTAATCCGTCCGATTGGTTCAGGCTCGGACTTCCGCGTCATCGGACATGTCACGTCACTCAGTGTGGTGTGATTTTGTGATCCTGGAAGTTGGGGAGCACCCGACGCGACAAGCTAGCTGGAGTCCTGCACGAGCCTTCCCCGCCGAGGAATTTGGAATTATGCTCATGCTTAATTGTGCTCTTAGTATAATGTTTTGTCAAGAAGTCGATGTCATTAAAATGCTTATCGAGACACACTGTGGCCGTAGGAATGCTCATCAGGCTTGCTATAAACTAAAATGTTCTCGTCCTCGTCGTCGCCGACGACGGCGCTGCTGATGCTGCCGTCGCCGCCGCGCGTCTTGTCGGAGCCGAAGAAAACAGGCGGCGGCACGCGGGCAGCAGCGACGGCGCGCCGTGGCGAGGCGAGTGGCGGCGGCGACGCACAAGCAGCGACGGCAGCGCGGCAAAGCGAGTGGCGGGCGTGCGGCGGTGCCGTCGCCGGCGATGACGAGGACGCAGGTATTTTAGTCCCCGGTAAGCTCGATAGGCACTTCGACAGTCACCACGTGTCTCGACGGGCATTTTGGCGATGTCATCGTCTCAGTGGGTATTATGGTGAAGATGCAACTAAGCGTGAGCATAATTTTAAATTACTCTCCATCGCAAGCCCCCGGAGCCGAGGGTTGCACCTTGCACCTTCAGCTTGTCAGTTGTCGCTCTCTCCGACAGATGAGACTTGAAAGGAAGACCACAACCGTGACACGGATGGGGCTACGGATTTGGAAGCTGTATGCTCCGGCTGCAAAGCTATCACTACCAACTCAGGTCTACCACCGCAGCTCTGCTCTGCTTGCACGGTTCAGGTTTCAGAACACAGGCAGCTCGCTGGTGCATGCGGCGGCACTGCAGGGTTCCGCTTCAAACATCTGGGTTTGTTGGGATGCAGAACGTGCGTGTCCCTGTCGCATTCCCATACGCAGGAATGGACGAAGGGTGACTTTGGTATATATATATATATATATATATATATCACATATATGTAATTATATATTACTATAATTACATTTATGTAATATATAATTATATATTATTATAATTATGTAATATAACTATAATTAATTCTAATCTATATTATATTATATTTGCAATATATATATTATTATATATTATATTTATATATATTTGTTTTGCAGTTCACAACCTCATAACTATTTTAAATTAAACGGCTTTTAGCTTTTTCACGACTCATATTCTACGACTGTTTTTCTACAGTTTAATCAAATACACTTTTAATGCTAGCAACAGTGGTCAGGAATCAAAGCGACTTTTAAGGCCAGTTGGAAAGCTCTTGCAAGTGTGGATGCTATTACCAGGAAAGGCGCTTGTATCTTGTCGCTGTTGACTAAGGTTAGGTTTGGCCTTGTCTTTTCATTGTGCGGATTTGGATTATGTTGCACAACAGTACCGATCAGTTTACTCTCTACTTTTCAATTTACATGACTTAGGTTAGGTTTGGATTTGTCTTTTCATTGTGCGGGTTTGGATTATGCTGCACAGTGGTGTCGGTCAGTTTACTCGCTACTTTTCAATTTACATGACTTAGGTTAGGTTTGACCTTGTCTTTTCATTATGCGGGTTTGGATTATGCTGCACAGCGGTACCGGTTAGTTTACTCTCTACTTTTTAATTTACACGACGTCTTGGCAATGAGCACAAAGATTAAGAATCCTAAAAACTCTCATTAATGCATAGGCATCATTGCTTCAAGCCAGCTACTCCCAACTCACGAAACAATAACAAAATTTTTTTTTGAAAGCTAGCCGGACAGGCCTATGTCTGTACACGCAGGGAGCGTTGATACGGGAGAACGTCAAGTAAATTGAAAAATAGTTCAAGTGCTAGAACGTCATATAAAATGATATAAAATAAAATGGAGGGAGCACTATTTTACTCCAGTACTAGATTCAGTTTTTAATAAAAAAATCAAATTAGTTTTATAGAAAACTGTAAAAAACAGCTGATTTTCAATGATCGTAAGGGTGTGTACTTCTTTCCAGTGGGATATCATCTAGAAATGGAGTAAATTTTCACGTGTACATAACGCAAAAAAAAAAATCTAGAAGTTGAACAAAGGCAAGATTGTGATATTCTTACAACTCTCATGAGATTGAATCTGAAACGCAAAGTTAATTACGTCTAGTAGACATGGAACTTCAGTGTTAATTTAGCTTCCTGTCCGTACATGACAAGTAGGAAAACCATATTGACACGACGCCACACACTGTCTTTTAGCATGACGGTTGGGTATGGATGGTGACATTTTTAGGAGCTGGACTTGAAAGAAGTGAATAGTCGCTATGAGGCTAACATCTGGAAACAATATGGCTGTTCGTGTAATATCTTTTGAAACAATATGTTGAAAAAAGAAGAAATTCCCCCAAATGGACAACACAACACAAAAAAAAAATGTTTTTCTTAAATATACATGTGCTCCAAGCGCTACGTGGTTCATGTTTATTCACAAACTGAACGAATTCGAATTTGCTAAACGAATATCACGAGGAGGTATATCGATAGTGGGAGGTTGCTAACTGCTAAGTCAGCGGTCCATAATTGAACGGCCCCAGGCGAGATGAAAGATAAGGGCGACAAGAGAAACACTAAAGGAGCAAGACCAAACTATTTTGTTTTGGTTTTTTAGCTAGCTTTTCCTGTTAAAAAGACTTAGCTGAAATAAATAAAATTCTAAAAAAATTTCTTTGAAATACTGAAAAATAGATTTTATGTAAATGAATTAAAAGCTGAAAAGCTTAGTAGACAATTAGACATAGAAATTAAAAACATATTAAAAATTAATATTAACATTTTATAAACTACATTTTCAACTGGTCACCAGTTAATTTTTCTAAAATATCCACCCAAAATAAACATGCGCTTAGAACCCCAAACACCCTTATGGCGCAGCTGTCCTACCTCTATTGCCAACCAGGGTTTCGCTTACCGTTTGAACCGCTCAAACCATGAGAGAACGGTTTGATGAAAACCGCAAAAACCGTTAAAACCGTTCGGTTTTTTGTTCAAATTTCAATTTTCAAATCTAAAACAGTTTCGTCGGTTTGAAAACGGTAAACCACGCCGTTTTTGTGGTTAGTCGCGTGGTTTTGCTGAAAACCGCTCACAGTGAAAACCGAGCGGTTTTTGCGGTACATTTTCATGAAAACCGATAAATTAGTAAAAAATAAGAAAAGAGATAAAAAAAGTGCTAAAAAATTGGGCATGACCTATTCTAATTTCTTTTAATATCAACATTCACAACATACTTTATCCACAAATAGTAAGACACATATTCATTCATATCAAATCTAAAGTTTCAAACACAATAAATCCATACATACATGTAGTTCATCCTAAACAAATACAAAGTCCATACATAATTTTCGAAGCACACTTTATTTTGAGATTGTATTCCAATCAAAATATGCGTTGTCGCATTAGAGGAGTTGAATTACTCTAGTAGCTAACAACTCCACTTTGAATTCATTCCAAAATTGTCCCGTCCAAACAGTAGTTGTCTCCTATTGTGAGTACAGCATATTATAAAACTTTGAATTTTGCTATTGGTGGACCCATGTGGTGGTAGGTTTTGTGATACGATCACCGTACGAATAATTGTAATAATCATTACCTTGGTTGTATGATGTATCACTGTCTGTCGCGGAATAGTACGTGCCGTAGTAATGCTACCTCGCCCATCGATGTCTTTGGTGACTGTGGAGCACTATGGTACTCATGCTGTGTAGCATAGGTATAGTCTATCTCACCTGTAAAAGAAGTGAAGTGTAAGATAAATTAGTTAAAATTAATCGTATGATATGAAGAAATGGTTACCTGTGAAATGATGAGTTGTGATCGGTGGCTGTGAGTCAGGAACCATACTGCCTGGTGGGTCTCCAGATGTAGTCCAAGAGCTGCTATCATTTGATTTCTAGTAGGGTGGGCTTCGTCTACTATCTCTAAAATTTGTGGAGTCGTCACTGCCCACATTCTTACATTTCCCTTTACTTCTTAATCTCATCTTTTTAAAATTTTTTTTTGTCTTGCACTTTGAATCTTTCTCTTACCTATGTGAGTATCGCTCATATTTTGATCCATCCATTCAGATATTGTTACAGCACGAGACAAGCGCAGCAACTGTCTACCAGCGTCATCATCTGTAACAAGACGGCTCGATAAAAGACTGTCACTCTCGATGCCCTTTTCATCAAGAACAGAGTCAGAATTCGATCTCCCATGTTCCATCTATTCTCGAATAGGATTTAAAGATTCAAACAACGACAGCTGCATGAGACGATCAAATAGGTCAGCTTCTGATGGGTAATACGTCTATGAAGCATCGCACATACGGATTCGAAGGTTATAATTAACATACACCAACTTATATAATTTCTCATGATATAATCTGTTACGCACCTTAGTGTGGATCAATACAAATGTACTTCAGTTGCTCTCACAACCACTCGATGATGCACACTGTGAGACTATCTGTAATGCAAGTTGCTGGAGATGAGGTGTGTCACCTTCAAACATGTTCCACCAAGCTGCAGGAGAAGTATTATTATCAACTGACATTCTGTTGGCCAACTCAGTGACGAATGAACCTTATTTTTTTATAAAAATTTTCTTTCTCCGCTCGACGGTTCTATCAAACTCCTAGCGAAAATAGTCTCGCACGTCGATGGGAACATGAGGACACCCAACTACGCTGCTTCCACGATGTGCCAAATGTTGCTTAAATCGTGTGACACCACCCTCACTCTTCACAGACTTACAATATTTGCAACGAAACCCGAGATACACGTTGTTCTCGTGCTCCTAAACCGAATCGGCCTGATCTGCCATCTTAGAACCAACAATACCTGAAAATGACCAACTATATTCTAAAGTTGCTAACAAATCGACCAATATTTGAACAAAAAACAGAAAAATAAACATCTTACCTTTTCTGCCACGAAAACTCACCAGATCGAACGGCTTTCCGCGCTATCGGCTTACTGCTCAAATCGTGCGATTTACCGTTGGAGCCGGCTTACCGCTGTCAGGGCGCGGCTAGCCGTCCTTTTCGCATAGCTTACCGCTCAAACCGGCCGTTTGTGAAGCGGCCGGCACGCGCACGGCTAGCCGACGGCTAGCCGTTGCTCCCTCCTGGTTTTCGACGTCGATGCGGCGGACGGCGTGGTGGGGTGGCGGATGCGCGGCCGCAATGGGCGAACGGGGAAAGGGGAGCGGCAAGAGTGGCCGTGGACATGTGAGTGACGATAAGGTTTGCTTATATATTCTTCATCTAATTTTTCTCGAATTTTTTCGACATCAAAATTAAAATATTTTTAAAAACTGATTCAACCAAGAAGTTGCATTTTTCATCTAATTTTTTTACATTTTTTTTATTTTAAAATCCACCAAATTTTCAAAATTCAAAAAAAATTTAATTCAAAAAACCGCTGAACCGCCCAAACCGGATCGGAGCGATTTGGACAGTTTTTGCGAAAATCGAGCGGTAAACCACAGTTTTGTGAACCCTGTCGTCAACCAGTATGCATAAAGAAAGAACAAACTTTGTCGAAAGCTTATATTTTTCCGATTTATCGATCGATTTTATCGATTTTATTGATTTTTGAACTTTTAAATTTAAAATCCACTAACTTCATCAGTTTACTCATCAAAATTGGTCAACCGATTTTTATGTTTTTATTTTTTTTCAAATATTTTCAAATTTTAACCGAAAAACCAACTACTATTGCTCGTCACCTTCTCCTTTGCTCGCTTTTACGGTGAGCGTGCTTCTCCAAAAGCCAAGAAGCGAAGCGAACCCTCTGCGAAAATAAGCTTTCTCACGAGTTAAATGTCCTGTTTGTTTTAGTTTTTTAAGTTGATTTTTCTAGCTGAAAAGCTGAAACCTTAAAAGTTAAAACAAACAATGTTTTGAAAAATTGATTTTTGAAATACTGAAAAACTAGTTTCTGAGAAAATGAACTAAAAGTCGAAAAGCTCATCTAAAGCTATTTTTTTTGCTTTTGATGTGCAGAAAAACTAAATATATATTACAAAACTAACAATGATTTTCAAATAGCCATCAATCAAATTTTCTTAAAAAATCAAAAGATCCGGCTCATACAAAAGGGGCAAAGGCTCAAAGCCAAGCCAAGCTGGCTGCCGGTGCTCTCTCTCCAGTACCTCTATTCTTCTCGTCACACGGTTTTACCCGCGAGGGGCAGAGGAGGCCGGGACTGGGAGGGAGGTGAGAGGAAAAGCGAGTCCCCAATCCATTTTGCTCCAATCGGCGCCGCCGCCTCGCGCGAGATCCGCTCCGCGTTCCCCGCCGCCGCGCGGGCCCCGTTGGCTCGAGGTGAGCACCGAAGCTCCGCTCCTCTGCCGCCCGATTTGGCCCCGCGGTCTATGTGTTTTTGGTGTTGCTTTCTGTCAATGATTTTTGGGGGTCTCGCGTCGTGGCAATGCGATTCATGCTTCGAATTCTGTTGTTCCCGATGCGGAAACGGGGGTTGTTTTGAGTTTTTCGGCTGGGGGTTTAGATGGTTGGGATTGAAGATGGTAGACCCCTGTGTTAATTTGGACTAGGTTCATTCGTGCCGTGGGTTAACAGCCTTCCATTATTGGGGTTGGAACTGTTTTGTTGACATTTTTCGTTCCATCTAGTCTAGTCACGCAACTGATAGCTACTTGATACGACGGCTGTTCTGATTGTGAATTGTATTTTATTTGTCACTGGCAGAGGTGTCATCTAGAGCATTGGTTTCCACGAAGAATTGCTGATTCAGATATCTGATCCAATTGGTCAAGTTATTGACTATTTCAACATTCCGTTGTGGCTCTTTGGTCTGGGTACGACATAAGAGGCTTTGCTGGTTTCCCAGATGATGCCATTGTAAGTGGAAATGGATTCCGCACGAAGTTGGTTCCAGAAGTTCCAGCCAAGGGACAAATCTAAGGCTCCAGCAGTGCCAGCCAGCCATGGAAAGGATCCAGGAAAGCCCCCAATGGATGATGCCCCATCTAGTGCAACTAAACAGAAGGTTGCTGCTGCGAAGCAGTACATTGAAAATCACTACAAGACCCAAATGAAGTCACTGCAAGATAGGAAAGAGAGGTACGGAGTCCAATGCACCAAAGTTCTTTGTACCTTTGCCTAATTTTCAGTTGTAGATTACTTTCCATCAAGTTTTGTATACAAGCAGCAACATTTAGAATTATTCTTGAGCTTTAGAAGAAAGGAAGGACCCCGCACTGTTATTAGTCAAGATGCTGAGTATGTTAGCTTATTACTAGGCGCTGGATGTTGGAGAGGAAGTTGCAAGATGCTGAAGTTTCCGCAGAAGAGCAAAATAATATTCTAAAGCATTTGGAGAAAAAAGAGACTGAATACATGCGTTTGCAGAGACACAAGATGGGTGTTGAGAATTTCGAACTTTTGACAATTATCGGGAGAGGTGCATTTGGAGAGGTATTGTCCATTTAAGTCTCTCTTCTTACTCCTTTAACCAACTATGCGATTTAACAATCTGAGCTGACCAGAGCCATGATATATGTGGATGTCATTTAATTGGAAAATTGTTCTGTTGTGTGGGCTGGTATTTTATAATTTAACGTGGCTGTGACTGTTCCTTACTTTACTTAATGTACTGTGACTGTTATTCATGTTGCTTGCAGCTGACTGTGACTGTCCTTTCCTTTTACTTGTAAATTGTAGTGCTCTTTTCCCTGCATCACATTGAATGCCACTTTTTGCTGTAATCATACAGGTGCGTATTTGTAGAGAGAAGACCTCTAAAAATGTATATGCAATGAAAAAGCTTAAGAAATCAGAAATGCTTCGTAGGGGCCAGGTACCATGTACGGTCGATCTGTGTTATTTGGTATATTATGTTTCTGTTTTATGCGCTGTCCTCTGACATTTGTGCACATATGTCAGGTAGAACATGTCAAAGCCGAAAGGAACCTTCTTGCAGAAGTTGATAGTGCTTACATAGTCAAGCTCTATTATTCTTTCCAAGATGAGGAGTTCTTATATCTCATCATGGAGTACCTTCCTGGCGGTGATATGATGACTTTGCTTATGCGCAAAGACACACTGATTGAAGATGAAGCCCGATTTTATATTGCAGAAACCGTGCTTGCCATAGAGTCTATTCACAAACACAACTACATTCATCGGTACCAAATTTTCTGTGTTTTCCCCCTAAGAAATTAGATTATTCAACATAGAATGATAAATAATTTTTATTATTTTGTCAGGGATATCAAGCCTGATAATCTACTGTTGGATCGCAGTGGCCACCTGAAGCTTTCTGACTTTGGTTTGTGTAAACCTTTGGACAGTAGTAATTTTCCAAATTTGAATGAGCCAGATTATATATCTGGAAAAGGTGCCAAACCCTTGGCTGATAACATCAGTCGGTTAGGCAACCCTCCTGCGCCTAGGCTTACACAGCAGGAACAATTGTCACATTGGCAAAAAAATCGTCGAATGTTGGTAAGTAGCGTAGCTGAATTTTAATCAATTTATCAGTCTCTGAAAAAAAACCAACTCAAATGTCAGTCCCCTTTTGTTTAGATGCCTTAACTCATAGGTTTCTCCATCTGCACTTTATACAACGTTTTGGCCTCTGATTTTGCATAAAATTATACAGCAGTTATATTTCGCTTTCATATTTTTTCAATGGATTTTGGGAATCATATTTGACCTTAGTTGGCTGTAAATATTGGTGTTTCCTATGTTTTAACTGTACTTCTGGCATGCAGGCATATTCAACAGTTGGCACACCTGATTATATTGCTCCAGAAGTTCTACTGAAGAAAGGATATGGAATGGAGTGTGACTGGTTAGGTTTCTTATTTGTAGTTCTCTATTTATTTATCAAATATTTATCAAACTTCTTAATTTTCATCACCCACTGTGTTTTATTATTTATTTTGTTCTTGATATCATTCTTTTTTTTCTTTTCCCAGGTGGTCCCTTGGTGCTATCATGTATGAAATGCTTGTTGGTTATCCTCCATTTTATTCTGAGGATCCAATGTCAACCTGTAGAAAGGTTAGTGTGGTGCCTGAAGGATATATATTTGTGTTTCAAAATTTTTTTTATATAAAATCATTGTGCTAAATCATAGCATGGGCAATGGAGCAGATTACACCGCCCTATAAAATTATGACTTACCTTTAACATAACTTATTAATTGAAGCTGGTAATTGCAACTGGGCAGTGGAGCTCAGCCATACTATATACCTATCCAATTATTAGTATGCACTTTAGATTGTGCTGATTCTGGAAGAAGCTTTGTATTAGACCAAATGCTGATGGCTTACCTCTTAGTAGGTAAGCTAAGAATTTAATCTCAGCTGTTGATTTTTCTAAAAAGATATAAACAGAAAATAAAAAATATAAATCTATTGCTTGTCTACTTTCCAAAACAGCCACATTAGTTACTTTCTAAAATAGCCGCATGAGTTAGTTTCCAAAAAAATAAATTACTTACCAAATTGAACCACCACCTAGGAGGTAAAAGACCAGTTAGTCCTCAAGATCTACTAAAATGGATGGTCTACAGTGATTTGGGTCTATATTAAAAACTTCCTTGTATAACCTTGTGAAACTTCTGGTAGAAGGAAACATTGTTGTTAATGGTTTCAGCAGACACATTTACTCCTGCAGGCATAGTACTAATGTCGCCTCTATGAGCATGCATCTCAACGTAGTTTTCTTATGTCTGCAGATTGTAAACTGGAGAAGTCACTTGAAATTTCCTGAAGAGGCAAAGCTTTCTCCTGAAGCTAAAGATCTTATCAGCAAGCTTTTGTGTAATGTTGATCAGAGACTTGGAACAAAAGGAGCCCAAGAAATAAAAGTGTGCTTTCTTCCAAATGTTTTACGCATAATAAACTCGCATTGCTCTCCAAGTGCTCAACTGATGTTATTATACTTCAAAACTTCAGGCACATCCATGGTTTAGAGGAGTTCAATGGGAAAAGTTGTATCAGATGAAAGCTGCTTTCATACCAGAAGTTAATGGTGAATTGGATACTCAAAACTTTGAGAAGTTTGAAGAGGTGATATTCTGGTTCGAATAAGGTTTATTGTATAGACTATATGCATCAATATTACTAGCCTAATCTGCTTTGCTTTAATCAAAGTGGCCTGAACTTCTGTGAACCTTTCTTTCCTACTTGATTACCAATTGCCTTTTTTTTTGTGGCATGGCCAGTATATAATGAATCGAATATAAGGGTTCCCCAAAAATGACTGGAGTGGTGAATATTTCATCTTTTGTTGTTTGGACATATGCAGTTGTACTTCTAAATGGTGTGGGTCTTGGCTTCTGGTGGTGTGTTGATTCCCTGTATTTTCATAATTGATTATTAAATTATTATATAGTGACGACTCTGATTTTTTTCTTGGGCAGTACAATTTAAATGAATTCAGTGATCTAATGAATCTTATCGGACAGTTAAAAATTTCCACTACCTAAGATGTACTTTAAGTAGTGCATTATACTCTGGTCATCCAATTGATACACTTTCTGTTCATTTTTTCCGTGATAATATTCTTCTTGTTCACATTTTAAATTTGGAATATGAAATTGTGCATGTTGTGTTTCCTGAACACTGCACAAAATTGAAGCTGTCATACATCCAATTACCTCTTCCACTATTTTGTGCAGACTGGACCTCAAATTCAAGGTACATCTAAGTCAGGCCCGTGGAGAAAGGTATGCCCAAGTCCTCCATCGAATTTTCTAGTTATGCCCATCCAAGGATTGGCACCTACTCCCTCCATTCTTTAATTGATGTCGCCGTTGACTTTTCTAATCAACTTTGACCATTCGTCTTATTAAAAAAAATTGCTCAAATGTGTAAATTTTAAGTTGTGATTCAAATAACTCTAATGATAAATCAAATTATATCAAAATATATGAAATTTATCAAAAAAAATTAATAATACAAATGGTCAAAGTTGAATTTAGAAGTCAACGGCGACATCAATTAAAAAACGGAGGGAGTAGGTGTATAGGACGGAAAGCTGGTGTGGAAAAAACATTCTTGTCATCTAGCATCCATCTGCTAACCATAAAATACATAAAGAAATGTACTGGCCCTCAAAGCATGATGGAAAACAATTCATTAGAAATTCAGAATGCACGATTATTTAGAAGCCAATGAGGGCTTATTTGTCTTGAGCATCATTTAATACTTCAATCTATTATTGTGAACTAATGAACATTATTCTTTTACAGATGCTTCCATCCAAAGATGCAAACTTTGTTGGATACACATACAAGAACTTTGAAATTGTGAATGATGATGAAGTTGCAGGAATTGGTTAGCTCTCCCTTTACCTTGTTCTTCCTATGCACTATTTCAACTTTGTTAGTTTTATGTCCTTTTGTCTTCTTTATTATGACAAAAGTTGGTACTTTGTGCAATAGCTGAGTTGAAGAAAAAGAGTTCCAAACCAAAGCGGCCAACCATCAAAACATTGTTTGGTAATTTGCCAATGTAGTATTTTTTTTCGTTGCCCTCTGGTCATACTCTCTGGATGTACTGACCATATTCATGTACGAACAGAGAGCATGGATGAAGAGGAACCTGTTCAAGGAAGTTTCATAAATATGTTGCCCCAGGAGGGACAAACTTCATCTCATTCCAGCTTCCCGCCAGAACAATACCAACCTCGACGTAAATAGGAAATTGAGGTTTAAAAAGGAAAAAATAGGAATAGTAAACCCAAAAAAAAAAACAAAGATGCCGCCTTTTGTTCTTGCTCCCTGTCAACTTCTGTAAATTCTAATCGATTCTTTCTTTATCCAAATGCTTAAAACAAAATCTGTCCAAATAGCATGGCAGTTGATGTGAGTGGCATTATTTGCTATGTAGGTTCTTGAGGCAGTCAGGTTTACTGGCCGTTGCTGCAAGCAAGTATATACTCACGACTAGACAGCTCTGACGAGCATGTATCAACTAAGTTGATATCTGTTGGATTTAATTTTTTTTTTTGCAGGAGCTTCGTTAACCTGGATAAATGTCCGAAACAAGTAGGGATTGTCCAAAATCCACATTTTATTCTGGAAATAATTTCCGTAAGCCCATATTTTTTGTTGCTGCTGGAAAAAATTGTTACTCGTAGATATTTTTGTCCTATTTAGGAGCTACTATCGCTTTACGACATTCTTCAGTGAACACAACAGCAGTTGAATGCCGAATCGCAAAAAGAAAAGGGGGACAATTAATGCCTCCACAAACAACTTCGTTTATCAATGGCATGAAGAAGGGGGTGTGATTAGTAGTGATAAAAGGGTTTGGTTTGCGGATTTTTTTACAAATTACTTTGATTTTTATTAAATTTTAGTTTAAAAATGAATAGAAATTTGGTTTAATCTTAATTCGATCTGACTTTCACTATTTTTAGTTTATTTTCTTTGGCTCGTTTTCATCCTTAGGAATGATTATTTGTAGAAGTGTGGCAGCTTGAGAGTTTCTTCTGGTGTTTTTCTCTGAGAACACGTTGAATTTCATTAAATATAGAACAATATTACAAAGAGCCCCTTATGATAAAGCACCAGATAGAAAAAGATAATATCATATTCTTGACAATGCAATTTCCTTATTTAATCCAATTTGGATAGTGCTAACTGGGAAAAAAATTGTGTAGCACTGTTGCTACGTGGCACTGGGTCTCAACATTAGCTTATATGTTACCATATGTGGTTAATATTAGCATTGATGTTAATGTTGAGATCTGATGTCACGTAGCATCAATGCTTAATTTTTTTTGCGCTAGCCGTACAAATTGCGGTGCATGCCAGTTAAAAATGGGTCAAAGTTGGAAATTTGAAAATTGTATGACAAAAACTTGAGGTATGCTATACATATCTAACAGATTGAAACGAAAAACAGATATTGGCAGATCCGTAGGAGAAATGGCGCTCCTCTCACGCTCCGCCACCCGCACCCTCCCCACCTCCCTCGTCGCCATCAACCTCGTCGTGCTTGTCATGCTTTCCCATGGCGTTCTCGGTGCTTGAGGGCCCCCTAGGGCCTTCTCGTCGCCATGGTTTCCTTCTCGAGCTATGGCTCCCTTCTGGAGCTGCAATACAATCCTCAGCTTGCTCGATTGGTTTGTGACTGAAACTTTCAATCGGGCAAAGACTTTCAAGCCCACATCCTCAACAAGTTCAGGTGCTCAGTTCATCACCCCTCATCCAATCCATCTGGTGGTTTTCTCTTGCTTGCGGTCTTTCGCCGCTTCATCTTCCGGTTGGATGAAGAATCTATCGCTCTTGCTTTGCATGCTTGTTTGGGGGTACCTCGGTAGGGTTTCATGTTTCTTTTCAGCAAGATCGGCATTTCGGTTTCATGGTTGCCAACAAGCATGTGGGTCTTTTGGTTGCTAGGCTTAAAAGGATTATCACCCCTCACTTTTACGTCTACTTCCATCTCTGAAGAGAAGGTGGAGCTGATTGGCTCAAAGAATCCCGCCGTTGGGCCCAAGAAGAAGATGATCAATGGACTGTTGTTTCCTCTCGCAAGAGATGTTCAAAGTCCCGCCATCGAGTTTCTTTCAGAGTTCCGATCGTGTTTGATTCTCCTGTCAAGCCTTCTTCGCCAAAATTCATCCCTAAGTTCATCAAGTTTGGAGACTTTTCAATGCCGCTTGATCTTGCCCCTAATGCTAAAAGCTTTGGTTCGCGGTCTGATAGTTTTTCAAAATTCAAATCACCTTCCTTGGAAGTAGGCTTGTCTCGCAGTCAGGCTAGTACTCAGACTGGTCAACCTCAATCGATCTTGAAACAGTTTGGTCGCTCCAATTCAGCTTGCTTCTGTTGTCTCACCGTGGGCCATGTTATCAGGGACTGTAAGGCTCAAATTCGGTACTAGTTCTGCTTTAACTATGGGCATAAGAGATCTCTTTGTATTAAATGAAAATCTTCCTTGAAAAGATGATGGACGCCTCGCGTTGAAGCCAGCGGCTCGCGCCATCATCACGTGCCGAAGACAGATGGGACTAAAGACTGTAACTCATTTACTTCGCACATCACAGCTGCCCGCTCGACTGCCTTGGAAAGCGCTCTGGCTCCCTCTTCGGCCGGTGCACCCTCTCCGCTCCCATTGGAAACTGCTACACCGCCACAACTCGATGGTTCATCTCCTCCTCAGAGCAACATTGTGCCCGTCGCCCATTCTCCCTCATCCTCTGCCCTTGCTCTCTCGCAACACCCAGAACCAGCCATGGTGAACTTCGCCATCGACCCCACTCCTTTTGTTCCAAACCTAATGATCTTGGAAGATGGTGGCCCTCTCCGTCGTGCTCGAAGGGAGGTGCACATTTCAGGGCCAGTCCACAAGCAACACGAAGAGTTTGCGGTTGCAGTCACTGAAGCAGAACTCACCCATGAGCAGAAGGTTTAGATGATTCCTACGATCAGAGATTATGTGGAGTTGGTTGCAAGGAAGAATGTGATCACAACTTCTCCTCATCCGCACGGTATTGAGCTTTTCTAGTTTGGAGATGCTTGTCAAAGGGATACTTTGGTGGTTTCGGGACCTTATTTTTAGATCAGTTGCAGTTTTCCTTTGTCAAGCATGATGAGGTCCCGCTCAATAGTCGTAGGGCAGTGTACTCTAGAAAGTCTTGAATCATGCTGTTAGGATATCCTTTGGACCTCAAAGAGATAGCCTTCCTCAAACAAGTTTGTGCCCCCTTTGCACAAGTGATTCAATGGCATTTCACATATCGTAGCCTTGCTCGTATTCTTCTCAAAGTTTTGATTGAAGACACTCTGTAGGTCCCGCGGTCACTGGTTATCAAAGTGGGTCGTGAACTGGATGGGGAGGGCCGTTCCTGGACAGTCTCGGTCTACATCTTTAACTCGGAAATCCTTGGTGCAGCTCCTACAGACGAAGATGACCCTCCCCTGCATAATGGCAATCCTCACCCTTTCCAGGGTCCCATTGTGCCAGGTGAAGCTGCCTTTGTGGAACAGTTGGCTGATCAGGTATTTCAGAATCCTCCATCCTTTCCTCAAGAGGGATGGCAGGAGCTCCTTCCAAAGCAGGCCCAAGCTTGTAATGCAGGTTCAGTGGTCCAAGGCCCCATGATGGATAGGCAGGCCTTCGTCCCAGCTTCTGGTCCCCAGAGGGAAGTTAGCCTTTGCTTGGCACATTCTCAGCACCCCAGCCCACAACTGGATCAGCAAGCTACTGCCCAGAAAGCTGTTCTCTTGGATAACTTGTCTGCTAGTATCCAGAAGTTGCTTCTCTCTAGTGCCATAAAGTGTCAATTGCGAACAATTGATAGAAATGGTCAGGCCTCGTTGCATATTTCCATTTCTGGGCCATCATCAGATCTGCTCTCTCGCCTGCCTGCAGAAGTTGTTCAGTTGCAGCACATTGACTCCATGTCTTCCCAGCCTCTAGAGGTCACCGAGCCTATTGTTACTATCAACAATCAAGTGATCACCAAGGTTTACCACAGGAAGAGGGCTAGCTCTAAGCCCAGGAATGTCTCACCTGCAGCCAATGGACCTGTTTTTGGTAATGACCAAGTAGATCCTTTCCAGTATAGGAACCTTAATGGCAAAAGGCATGCCACTCCTATCTCTACTCAGAACCTTAGGAGGTGCAAAAGGGGAGAGACCAACCATGATGGCTTCAGACCTCAATCACAGCCTGCCAGCAGAGGCCCCTTTGCCAGAACCAGAGCTCAAACCAGAAAGTCCAGGCAGTAGGACAAGGAGGATAAGTTTGCATTGTCCAATCTGATCTCTGATACTTCCTTCTCAGGGCTTACAGATCTTGAGAATGCAAACTCCAATTCTTATCCTGAAATTCCTATCATTGAGTTGCAAAGAGTGGCAGCCCAGGTGTGCAGCATACCTCCTTCGGCGGATGCAGCAAGCAGCCAAGCTCTCCCCCTAGTTGTTTTTAATGGATCACAATAACAGTAATGATCTTTTGTTACCAGCAATTGTTTGCTGGTTCTGGTTAGCATTGATGTATAAGTATATTTTGTGTGCTGGCGGGGTCTCTAAGACTTCTTTGTTACCCTTGTCTGGTTGTCGGAACTGCTACAGTGTGGATGTGAACAGTATTGCTAGTTAGCGGATTTGCTACAGTTGTCTAGTGAATAGTGCTTGGCCCTGCTATTTTCTGCTTATTGTTTTGGTTTTCTGCTATGGTTGGTTTGTCTTGCCCGAGATCTTAGATCTGGGGTCTCACTGTTTTTTCAGTTGGGTTTTCAATGGATTCACACCGTAATTGAAATATTTTGAACTGAAATATAAGAGGCATCAACTCTGATAAAAAATGTGATGCTTTGCGCCATAAAATTGTGGAAAGCGCTTGCTCGATTTTCTGCGTCCAAGAAACAAAAAGGGAAACGTTTGATGTGGCATTTTTCAAAACCTTTGCCCCTAAGCGTTTCAAAAAATTTGCCTTTTCTCCCTCTGTGGGCAACTCAGGTGGCATCCTTGTGGGTTGGAATAACACCATCTTTTCTGGTCAGTTGGTTCACATCCTTCGTTTTGCAGTCATAGTCAAATTCACCTCAACTTTAAATGGTGATTCTTGGTTTCTTACCTGCATCTATGGCCCCTGCAATGGTCAGGAGAGACAAGAGTTTGTGGCTTGGCTTAATGATCTGGTTATTTCGGACGATGAAAACTAGATGCTTATTGAGGACTTTAACTTTTATAGATCCCTGGATAATAGAAACAGAAGTGGTGGTAATTTAAATGACATCATGATTTTTAATGAGTTGATTAGCCATCTAGGGCTTCGATTGAAAACCCCTTCTTGCAAGAGATTCCGCTTAAAGGTCGTAAATTCTCGTGTTGTAATATGCAGCATAACCCCCTTCTTTAGCAGTTAGATTAGTACTTTACATCTGTAGATTGGATCTCCCACTACCCGAATACTTTGCTCATTCCTCTCTCAAGGCCAACTTCAGATCATGTCCCTTGTGTGGCTCAAATTGGTACCCAGACTCCTAAAGCTCAAGTATTCAGGTTTGAGAACTTTTGGATGTAACACCCTGATTTTTTTGATCTGGTCTCCTAGGCATGGAACCTAAACACTAGAGCGAATAATAGTGTCTCTACAATTGCGGCCAAATTCAAGAACCTTAGGAGAGTTTTAAAAAGATGGCCTCAGAATTTGTCACAACTCTCTTTGCTTATCAAAAATTGCAATGAGGTCTTGGCAGTATTAGACAGACTTGAAGAAATCCGGCCTCTTTTTTGCTAGAATTCAACTTTAGACGAATCCTCAAGTCACACATTCTTCATCTTCTTCATTGAAAAAAAAATCTATTGGAAGAATCGTTACACAGTTAGATAGACAAAGCTTGAGGATGAAAGTACCAAGTTCTTCCATGCTGCGGCCACAGAATGTTTTCGCATCAATACAATTACAAGCCTAGAAACTGAAGATGGGCTAACCCTCTTGGATCACCAAAGGAAGGCTGCCCTTCTATGGGAGGAATATAGAAAAAGAATGTGCTGCTCTACTTCTCCACATATGACTTATGATTTACAGAGCCTAATCTAAAGTCACAATCTAGAGGACCTATCTCTCCCTTTCACAACAGATGATATTGATGATGTAGTCAAGTCCTTGTTGCTGGACAAAGCTTCAGGACCAGATGGCATCAATGGTGCCTTTCTAAAGAAGTGCTAGCCAATTATCAAAGGGGATGTCTACAAAGTCTGGCTAGACTTCTTCCAGAACAATCAGAATATCACCTTAATTAACAGCTCTTTCATCACCTTGGTCCCCAAAACCAACAATCCAGTCACAGTCAATTATTTTTGGCCTATTTCTCTTATTAATTGTATCACCAAAATCATCACTAAGATGCTAGGCAATAGACTTCAGAAAGTCATCATCCCCCTCATTCATCAGAACCAATTCGACTTCATCAAAACTCGTACTATTCAAGATTGTTTGGCTTGAGCTTTTGAATATATTCACTAATGTCAACACTCCAAGAGAGAGATTATCATTCTTAAACTGGACTTTGTCAAGGTTTTTGATACTATTAAGCATGAAGCCATCTACCAAATGATGCAGGCACTGGGTTTCAATCAAACCTGGATTAGATGGGTCCAAAACATTCTAAGTTCAGCTTCATTCTCCATTCTCCTTAATAGAGTTTCGGGCAAACAAATATCTCAGCAGAGAGGTGTCAGACAAGGGGACCCTCTCTCTCCCCTTCTTTTTGTCTTGGCAGCAGATCTCCTTCAGGCAATCATTAACAGAGCTCACAGTGAAGGACTCTTCTCACTTCCTATCCCTGCTAGAGGTAGTAATGACTTCCCCATCATCCAATATGCGGATGCCACTATCCTTATCATGAAGGCCTCTCAGAGAAAACTCTTCACCTTAAAAGGTTTGCTTCAGAGCTTCTCTCAAGCTACAGGTCTTTGTGTTAACTTTGCAAAATCAAGCTTGATTCCTCTCAACATGGATGAAGAGAAATCTCAACATCTGGCTTAGCTCATTGGCTATAAAATTGAAACTTTACAATTCACCTACCTCAGCCTACCTTTGAGTACCACCAAGCCAAAGATAGAAGACTTTGCTTCTCTGATGGACAAAACTGAGAGAATACTAAGTTCAATCTCCTCTATGCTCTCCCATGCTGGTAGGCCACAATTGGTCAACTTAGTGATCTCCTCCCTAGCCACTTACACTATGTGTACCCTTCAGATCCCAGTTGCAGTCCTGGATTATATTGATAGAGCTAGAAGACACCGCTTATGGAGAGGTGGAGCTAGCAATGATAAAGGCATGCCCTAGTGGCCTGGAAAAAATGAACAAGACCAAAACGTAAAGGTGGATTGGGTATCATCAACCTCAGAAGTCAAAACGCTGCCCTCTTGATCAAGCATCTAGATAAGTTTTACAACAAAAGAGATATCCCTTGGGTTAGCTTAATCTGAAATACTCATTACTCAATGGGTCAAATTCCCCATGCTTCGAAGGATAAAGGCTCCTTCTGGTGGAGAGACATCCTAAAGCTATCAGATCTTTTTATAGGAATAGCCCAATGCACAATGGGGGATGGTTCAACCATTTTGCTCTGGTTAGATCTCTGAAATGGCAATATTCTGCATAACAAATTCCCTAGGCTCTTTTCCTTTGCCAAGAATCAGAAAATCTCAGTCAAACAATTCCTATCAAGACAAAATCTGATCACTCACTTTCATCTACCCCTCTCAGAGCAAGCTCATCAGAAATACATTGAATTGCAAGAATGTGTCCAACAACTACAACTGCAACCAAACGATTCCAAAGACCAATGACACTATCTTTGGGGTTCCCAAGTATACATATCTGCAAAGCTCTATCACTTTGCTTACAGACATTTCACTCCTCCAAAGCCCTTCATCATAATCTGAGATTCTAAATGTAACAACAAGCTAAAGGTCTTCGCTTGGCTTCTTTTGATGGACAGATTAAACACAAGAAACATCCTTCAAAGGAAGCATTTGCAGATTGAAGGGAACAACTACAATTGTGTTCTGTGTGCCCAAGGTAGAGAAGAGACAGCCTTCCACCTTTTCTTCTCTTGTAGCTTTAGCCAACAATGCTGGAATTTTCATGGTTTCCATTGGCAGCTTCACCCAGAGTTCTTTGATATGATGGAGTTTGAAAACCAATAACAACACCTCTCCTTCTTTATGGATATCTTCATCATGGCCGCCTGGCATATTTGGAAGCAAAGACAGCCCTCCTTTCAATCCTAGAAATGAGCCTTTAGAAACGAAGTAACCCTTCAGGCTAATCGTTGGAAAGTCTATAATCGTACCTCTCTGCTGGATTGGCTTAACCTGCTTTTTTAATTTTGCAGTCCCCCTTGTACAATTTTTGTTCTCTTTTTTATTTTGCTCTTATTTTAATAATATTTTACCTCAGCAGGATGTCCCCTGCTGTACAGTTTCAAAAAAAAAAAAAAGAACAAATATTACATTCTTGCTGGAGGTACATTAGTCATTGATTCTCCATTCAATGGCTCTGCTACCTTCTACCTCCAACAGCAACGGAAAAAAGATAGCTTCTCTCTCCATTTTTTTAAATTATGTCTACGCTTAGTTGTGGCTCCTTTAAAATGCTCATCTCAATATGGACTCGACTCTGTTATGAATGTCGCCTATTTTACTGACCTAATTATTCCTCAGTCTTCTTTATCCTCTGTGGAAGAGAAATAGACGATGTGCAAAATAGAGATGAATCTATATTGAGCTTGGCATTTTTAGCGATGCCCACAGTTCGATAGGCATCTTGGCAAAGCCACTGTCATACGCGTACTATATCTGTTCTAAAATATAAGTATTTTTAAGTTTGCGTAAAGTCAAATTCTTTTAACTTTGACTAATAATATTTAAACAATTATATAACTTTTAATATAAATTATACTTTTTATGAAACCTTATTAATGATGAATAAAAAATATAATTTTTATAAGATAAATTATTATTAATTATATATTATTAGTGGTCAAAGTAATAAAAAATTAGTTTTAACTAAATGTAGAAATGATTATATTTTGAAACGAAGTGAGTGCATAATTACAAAATCTCCTCCCAAATTAAAAGTCAACATGACAGCCCCGGGAGGAGGGGGGGGGGGTTGAAAAACTACACACAAAAATGGCCTAAGTTTTTTCATTGTTGATGGTTCTACATTTTAGTCACTTGAAATGTAAAAAATAAAAAACATACTCTTTTCGTTCTTTAATTATTATCATTGTTAATTTTTAATTTCAACTTTTGACTATTTATCTTATTCAAAAAATTTAATGAATATTATATATTTTATTATAATTTGGTTTATTATTAAAGATATTTTAGTCACATGTTACAATTTTATATATTTGAATTTATTTTTTTAATAAGACAAATAGTTAAAGTTAGAGATTAAAAAACAGAGAGAGTAGTTTATAATTAATCTAAATGCTTTACTACTATCCGTTCTAAAATACGGCGTATAAATTTTTTTAGGTTTAGTCAAACTATCTAAAAAGTTAAATAATTTTTAATATTCAAAACTGGAAGGTACTAGGTGGAGACGCAGAGCATACGAGCCGTCTGATGTGAGATCTAAAACGCCCGTAGCCTCGCAGGCGATTTTTCTGTGACTCGAGAGGGAACGGTGTGTCCATTCCGAAAGAACTGTCCGCCTCACCGCCGCCGGAGAAGATGAGCGCGCGGCGTTACACCGTGCAGGAGGAGGCCCTCGAGATCAAGTCCCTGCGCCGTATCATCGCCGCCTACGCCAAGTACGCGCACCCTATCCCATCCCCGCTCCCCCTCTTCTTCCCTCTCCCTGAACGAATCCTTCCCCTGTCCCGTCCCCACGCAACACCGGTGCTGCCGCAGTCTAGCCGCGCTGTTATTAATTGGACTTGAAGTGGAACTCGGTTATAGAAGCGGTTCGGGCATGCTCGGTGTTCTAGAGTTTGTAGTGAACCATAGTGCGCTCTGGTGCTCTCGAGTGAGCTGTAGGGTTTAGGGGCCTTCCCCTTTCGAGAGGTTGAGGAGCTAACCGCTAGCCGGAGTTCCTTGGATGGTAGCCGAAAAATATCTAGTTGGAGGGCGGGGAGTTACGGTGATTGTTTTTTTTTACCTTTCGGAGTTGTCGATTAGAACTCCAC